>MNCI01034627.1:259795-326482 GCA_015680685.1 Gnetum montanum | reverse complement strand
GGGCCACGGGGGGAGGGGGGTTGGTGGAGATGAATAAGTTCTTTAAGTCAAACTTAAGCAAACAAGGTACACACATAAATTTATGTGGTTCTACAACTTGGGTACTCCACACTTGAAGCGTAGGTTACAAGAACACCTCTAGACTTTGTTTCTCTCAAATTATGATTGAAGGGTTCACACACTATACAGTCATCAAGCCCTACTTTGGAGTGTTTTAGCATAACACCAATCACTCAACCCTACAAGGTCTTATTAAGCTTAGAAATGTGGTTTCAAGGCTTCCATAACCTTTACAATATTGAGCTCTATATTAGAGTGTTGTACCACAGGACCAACAACTCAATCCCTCAAAATCCCAACAAGCTTAAGGAACTTAACCCCTCAGGACAACAAGAATAAGAAATACAAGGAATGATTGCAACTCAATTTGCAGATTGTTGTATAGTTAGGTACAACACACTTTACAAAGCTAGAATAATTAGACAATGAGGAGCAACCAAGAATTTAATGATTACAAATGATTATTAATGAATACAATAATGCTTGATCATTTTCCAATGCACATGAAGTCTTCTTATAGCTATTGTGTTGCTAAATCCTTCTCAAAACTTACGCAATGGATAGCTAACGATCACCAATGATCATGGGAGATGTCTTTGTTGTGCCTAAGATGTCTCTATGAATTTGACTTCAAATTTGGAAAGACATCTTTGTTTCTAGGAAGATGTCTTTTTAAAGTCTCCATCATGGAAGATTTCTTTCCTTGATAGAAGATGTCTTTCTATATTTGGTCTACATTCTGTAAAGATGTCTTTGATTGGGGAAAGACGTCTTGCTATTTCTAAAAACATCTTTCTAAATCTTCTCTGAGTTCACCCCAAATCTTCAAAGACATTTACTACTTCCTAGAGACATCTTTCTTCACTTTCTTTTGCATGATCAGAGACATCTTTCTTCACTTTCTTTTGCATGATCAGAGACATCTTTCTTCACTTTCTCTTGCATGACAAATGCATCATTCCTTGTCCATAGCTTTGCTCAATCCAAGTTATTTTCTTGCAAGTAGAGCAACTACACACACATAAAAATAGACTTTTTTTTTCATTTTTCTTAATGTTTTGACATACCAAAACCAAAAGGTCCATACCCCAGAAGTCATTAGGGGTGACAATAGGGAGTTCATTCAGCTCTCAATCCTCTAGCATGATGTTAAAGTAATCCATAGGAGGAAAAGGAGGCAAGCCCTCATTCTCCAATGCATCATTGTTATAATGCTTTTAATATCTCTTCATTTTGACACTACATCTTCTCCTCTTGATTCCTCTTCTCCTCTTCAATAGCAACAAAAATTGCTATAGCCTCTCACTCCTTTTGCTTATCTACAAGGAGCATTAATCATAAAATATAGAGAATTTTACTGCATGATTGCAAAGCCACAAATCAACCATAGCATTTGAACAAAGTAATAATAAAGTAATGAATTGAAAAAATACATACCCTTGATGTTATTTTTCATCCCTTTAAGCTTGAATATCATCTTTTCCTTTGGAGGTTCCCTAACCACTGTCACTGTGTACGCTATAGAAGGCCTCATAAGTATCTCCCTAGTTGTACCCTTAGCCTTTGCATATAATCGTCAAACCTTCTTAATGTTGGCTAGTATAGTGAGAGGCTCAGCTCCCATGCTATTAGGAGATCTATAATGTTTTCCATCAAGGTCTTTGGTGGTGTTAGATAATGATTCATTCATAGCTTATGGTGGGCCTTTAGCCTTGGTGGTTGGAATAAGAAGTTTCATCCAAGGTTTATCAAATTGAGATGGATCTTGGACAACCCATCATCAATCCTTTCTCACCACCATAAATTTCACAAACCCTTTCAAGTAAGTTTTGAAGAGCATGAAATGCACATGGAACTTCATAGTGAGGTTCTCACAAAGTTTTTGAACATCCAACCAAAGCCCAGAAGTGAATTGTGTAGCTTGATTGAATTGGTTGCCCTTGGTGAGTACCTACTTCATGGCCCAAGCTCGCTCCACATCGAATATCTTTCTCTATGATAACAACTGAGGAAAGACGTAGGATTAGAACAAGGAACACATCTCCATAATTAATGGTGATATGATCTTTCTTAGAAAGTATTCCTTGCTACCATGATGAGTGTTTAACCAATCTTCCACTTCTTCCTAGTGATCCACATTCCTTCTTGCTTTGAAAATAACTAACATGCCATCATTTGAAACATCAAAGAGGTCACTGAATGTGGATACATTAATGTTGAAAATAATAGTCACATCATGAACATGGATGGAAAACCTCTAAACTCCTTGACTAAAGGAGTTAAGTATGTGTAATATTCCTATAGAAGGAATGATTAGGCTTGGGGCCATGATGAGTTCAAACAAGCCCACATGAATAACCCTCGCATGTATAACATTGGGTGCCTCATCTGATAGCCAATCCTAGGATTCTACCTCACCAAACTTGAGGATCAAAGTTTCCTCTACATGTTCTAAATTGATAATTGTAACTTAAGTGGATGGAGTGACCATTTCAATATAGTGAAAGATAGCCTATTAGCCTTAGCATATGTACAATAAATTTAGACAAGATATAATGAAGCATATGTAACCACTTAAGTGACCAAAGTTAACATAGCCTAATGACTATATAACAAGAAATAAGTTAGCATGAAAAATAGCAAATCAATAACACTTACTTTAGCTATATGACTTAGGAATTATAGAAGCTCTGGGTTGTGGGTGTGAACCTTTTGGTATGTCAAAATGTTAAGAAAAATGAAGAAAGAGGTTGTGTGGTTGTTATGGTTGTAGGATCAAGATGAGATGATAAGGAATGCACTAGTGTAGATAAAAGGAGAAGGTCATCTGTAAGGCCCCAAGGTCTCATCCACCAAAGGAAAACTCAAAGGAAGAAAATTCAAAGAATGGGAACAAGCAAAGTTGTCATCATTGAAGCATGTGGAAGTGCAAGGTTATGAACAAGGAATGAAGAATACATCATGCAAAGGAAGGTGAAGAAAGATGTCTTCAAGAAATAGTAGACATCTTGAAAGAATTGAAAGATGCATAGACAAAGACATCTCCAACAAATAGTATGTCTTTCGTCAGGCAACGACATCTTCACCAGACAAAGATGTCTTCATAGAATGCAGGAAAATTTTAGAAAGATGAATTCCCCCAAACAAAGATGTCTTTCTAGAATGGAGATTTTAGAAAGATGTCTTTCCCAGATAAAGATGTTTTCCTAGAATAGAATGCAAGAATAGAAATATGTCTCAGGCACGAAGAAGACATCTTCCATGACTATTAGCTAGTCATTGCATGAGTTCTAAGATGGTTTTTGAAACATGAAAGTTATATGAAGACATTATATGCATTGGGAAATGTAAAAGCCCTTGTACTATCATTGTATAATCATTTGTCAATCATTTTAATCACTGTTGCTATTCATTGTATTATCATTTGTCCATTGTAAAGTGTGTTTTACGTCAAAGTACAAGGATCATCGAACTAAGTTACATTCATCCCTTGTAATTGTTCTTCTTCCTAGTTATCCTATACGGTTTATGTGCTTCTTACAAGAAGGAATCTTTCTTGAGCTTGTTGGGATCATGTGGGATTAATTGGTTGGTGTTGCGGCATAATACTTCAGAGTAGAGCTTAAGATTGTAAAGGTTGTGAAAGCCTAGAAACCACATTCCAAGCCTAACAGAACCTTGCGAGGTTGAGTGGTTGGTGTTGTAGCAAAAAACTTTAGAGTGGGGCTTGAAGATTGTATAGGGTGTGGACCCTTCAAACCACATTTGAGAACAACAAATTTTGGAAGGGTGCTTATGATCTATCCTATAAGTGTAAACTACCCAAGTTGGAAAACCACATTACTTTTAGTGTGTGTGATTTGTCCAAAGAATTTCAATTTGGGAAACTTATTCAATTCCCCTTTCTAAGTTTAACAATTCACAAGTGGTATAAGAGCTTGATACTCTTCTCTATCATCATCAACTTCAAGATTGAACAATGGAGGGAACATCTTACATAAATCCATCCATGTTCAATGGATTCAACTTTGCCTATTGGAAAGCCAAAATCCAAGGGTTCTTTGAATCCATGGAGTTTGAATTGTGGGATTCAATCCTTGATGACTATGCTTCACTTGTTGATAGCTCCATGAGTACCATCAAGCCTCAAAATAGATGGACACACGAGGAAAATGATAAGTTCATGTTTGATTCAAAAACAAAAAAATTGTTTATATTATGATTTATATAATTCTAAATTTAATATAGTAGCATGTAAAATGGCTAAAGAAATTTGGCAAACTTTAGAAGCTACTTATGAAGAAACATCTATTGTTAATTAATAAAAATTATTATTTTTACAAAGTGAATACTATAAACTCAAAATGAGAGAGGGTGAAAAAATAAAGGATTATTTCTCTAAAGCTAATGATCTTGTTGTAACTATTAGAGAAATAGGAAAATACTTTTTTGAAAGTAATTTCATCATCAAAATGGTCAGAGCTCTACAATCAGAGTTCAGACCAAAGGTCATGGCTATGGAAGAAATAAAAAATTTCTGAACTTTGAATTTTGAAGAGCTTCAAAGTGCTTTCATTACTTATGAAATGAATCTCATAAGCGAAGGAGTGATCCAAGAAAGACCTTCAAAAAATTACCTCCAAGGAAAAGGACTTAAATGAGCATGATGATGGTAGTAAAGATGAGATTTCCTTTCTGTCAAGGAAACTACAACAATTGCTTATAGGAAGAAATAAAGGGATATGTTAGCAAAGATCCAATATTTCCAAGGGTAGAGAAAGAGGTAAAATTTTTTTGAATGCTTCTAACTTAAATTTCTCTTCTATAGAATGTTGGGTTTGTGGAGGAAGAGGCCATATGATCTTCGAATGTCCTAGTAATCCAAGTGATAGCAGGGTAGAGCCAAAGAATAAATCCAATGATGAGGAACTAAAAAGAAAAACTTTCATACAAGTTGGAATAATGGTGAGAAAAGTGAAGAAGAAACATGCAATTCTTTCAAATATTCACATGTCATATGCATGTTTCTTATAGATGAAAATTGTTCACATGTGGTTGAAGAAGATGGTAAGTGTGACAAAATGTCTAGTGAATTTAAAGAAGACATTTTTCTTTTACACCATTTAATTAGGAAGGTAAAGAAATTTGTAATTTATAAGTTGGATGCTATCCATACTAAAGTGAAAGAAGTGATCTTAGACATAAAAGTTGAGATTCAAAAACTAACCTCTTTTAATAAGGATTGCAGTAAGGTTTGAGAAGAGGAGATTTGAAAAATAGTCAAGGAATTAGAGGAACCTACACATGAACATTCAAGCTCAAGCATAGTCAAGTTTGATAATTTTGATCTTGAGGGAAATTCTTTATTTATGTGTAGAATTTGTGATTGTAAGAAAACTCTTAACTATACTCATGATGATCAAAACAAGATTAATACTTGGTCTTGTTAAAAAGCCTTTGGTAAGGAAATTGTGTAGGCACCAATAGTTAAAAATGAAGAGAAGTAGAGAATTTAAAATGATGCAAATACTGATCAAGGGTTTCATCATAAAAGACATGAACAAATAGAGATATCACATACATGATCTAATGAAAGAAAACCTAAGGTGGAGGAGGTACTTCATGATAGGGCACCTCATCTCAAACATCATTAATCTTGTCTTTTCATGCACATGATCTAATGAAAGAAAACCTAAGGTTAAGCAATGTAAGTCAAGGTAGCTTTCCATTTCCATGTTTGTTAGTTAATAAGAATATGTTTTTAGAAGTCCTTGTGTTTTTTCTATATCATAAGAATGTTTAAAATAATTGGTTGATAATTTTTTTTATGCAATTGTTAAGTGTAGCATTTGAAATTTTTCTTTGGGTCATTATATTGTAATAATTTTAGTTTGATTTTCAATTTGAGCATCTTGTGATTATTTTCTTCTAAGCTCATGTCCTTTGAAATATTTTTGCTATTTATGAGATAAAATAAGCCTTTGAATAGTTTATCAATATTATTGATTTGAGAGATTAGCCTCCACATTTGATCTTAATAGTGAACTACAACTATAGTGCTTTAATGATCTACAAGTTGATCTTAAAATTCAAGAAAAGATTCACATGTGTAGGAGGAGCCTACTCCTCATTATCCATCATCATCTTGGATACTTCAGCTAAGAAATACAAAATGAGAAAGACAAGGACTTCAAGAGGTATTTTTTGTTCAAGAATCTAGCAAAGTCTTAAATTGGTAAAAATGATGTATAAGAATATATACATATTTCTCTATCAACATGATTATCATTTTTTATGGTTTTTTTGTACTTTGACTACAAATTGAAATCTATGCATGTTTTTCTCATAGGTTCCCTATCCTTTTGTTGATGCTTTTACAAGTAATAAGTTTTCTAGTGTTTAGATAGGTTGGCTATTCCTATTTGATTGATCTATGGTCTTTGACATCACATTTTTTGTTTTTCCTTTTTGGATTAGTTGTGTCTCCTTGTTTTTAACTGAAATAAGAAAATTTTTATAAGCCCACCTATTTGATATTCAAGCATAATTTGAAGTGAGAAGTGCCTATACTATTATGAAAGAATGCAGATAGTTGATATTATTCCTTATAGCTATATATGCAAGAACATGATCATTCTATTTATGGAAAAGTATCAATGATTTTTATTGAAACATCTTTTGAATAGTTTGCCTTGTGATGTACTTCCTAGTTCAAGAATTTAAAATTTGGCATGGCTAGTTTCAATTTGTGAAGTTGTATTGTCATACTATTCTTATCATATAAGATAGGCCCTAATATTTTTCTAATGTTTTAAAGGGATGAAGAATATTAGAAAATGAAAGAATCATGCAATGCAAAATAATAATGAATTATTGATTTAGAGATAGGTTACTTGATCTTCAAGGCTTATACTTTACTACAAAATTTAAGTTTGAATATCACTTGGAAGGATTGGATTAGTTCTTGACAAATTTAAGGCAACTCTTCATGGAACTTAGTGCTGAAAAAGGTGTGTTATTTAATTGATTTTCTTGCTTTACTAAATGTTTTTTATTTCCTTTGGATTATGCATATTCTATGATATTTCTTTTTTATGATGCCTCTTTAACTAGTTTATGTGCCTTATCCTTTTTGCTACTATTCAAAAAGTAGGATAGTAGTATGGCTATATTTGTATGATCACTAACCAATTTTCTTAAGTTCTAAACATCACCAAAAGTGAGGAGATTTTGGACCTTTCGGTGTGTTAAAAAATTAAGAAAAATGGAGACAAAGGTTGTGTGGTTGTAGGACCAGATGAGATGAAAAGGAATGCACTAGTGTAGACAAAATAAAAAAGTCATTCACAAGGTCTTAAGGTCTCATCCACAAAAGGAAAGCTCAAAGGAAGAAAATTCAAAGAACATGGACAAGCAAAGTTGTCCTCATTGAAGCATGTGGAAGTGCAAGGATATGAATAAGGAATGAAGAATACATCATGCAAAAAAAGATGAATACATACATCTTCAAGAAATAGAAGATGTGTTGACATAAATGAAAGATGCACAAACAAAGATGTCTCTAGGAAATAGCAAAAGTCTTTCATTAGGCAAAGATGTTATCACTAGATAAATATGTCTTTCCCTAGATAAATACATCTTCGTAGAATGGAGATTTTAGAAAGACATATTTTCCAAAAAAAAATACATCTTTTCATAAAAGAGGGAAAATACAAAAATATGTCTCAACCATGAAGAAAACATTTTCCAACACTGTTAGCTACCATTAGCTAGTCATTGCATGAGTTCCAAGATAGATTTGGAAATATGGTAGCTATAAGAAGACTTCATATGCATTGGGAAATGTAAAAGCTCTTGTACTATCATTATATGATCATTTGTCAATCATTGTAATCATTGTTGCTCTTCATTGTATCATCATTTGTCCATTGTAAAGTGTGTTGTACCTCAAAGTACAAGGATTAGCAAACTAAGTTGCATTCATCCCTTATTTTTGTTGTTCTCCCTAGGTGCCATGTAGGGTTGATGTGCTTCTTGTGGGAATGCATCTTCCTTAATCTTATTAGGATCCTATGGGATTGAGTGGCTAGTGTTATGACACAACACTCTAAAGTTGAGCTCAAGATTGTAAAGTTTGTGGAAAAATAGAAACTACATTCTAAGCCTAATGGAACCATGTAGGGTTGAGTGGTTGGTGTTGTAGCATAACACTCTAGAGTGGGGCTTGAATATTGTATAGGATGTGGATCCTTCAAACCATATTTGAGAGCAACAAAGTCCAAAGGTGTACTTGTGATCTATCCTTTGAGTGTGGACTACCCAAGTTGGGGAATGACATTACTTTTGATATGTATGCTTTGTCCAAAGAATTTCAATTTAGGAAACTTATTCATCCTCCCACCTTCTATGTTTAACTATCCATAGTGGGTCAAGTATAAATCATCAAGAGATGGGTTGGCCCACCAACTATCTATGCTCTTGTTTTCTAGGCATCTCTTATGAGCCTTAGAGTGATGTCCAATGCTTCTTTTAATATCACCTTGAAATTGCTCTAACATCGCAAGCCTCATATTTGGGCTTTTGGTAAACACCTCTAGACTTGTGAGAGCTAGGAGCAAAAGGTTGTCAACCTTTATTTGGCCTTGATCATCCATCTTGAACCTACAAGCAAGTAAAATAATAGATCATGCATTATTATAACCTAAATACACAATGATAGAAAATAATAGTAAATCCAAGATAATAATATTACTTACCCTCTATGCAATAGATGATTCCAAGATTATTTTGGAACCATGTATGGGCACAATGACCAATAGTCAATGTTTTGTCCAAGTTATACTATCTAAATTTAGGCATCTTCCAAATTTTCAATAGCTTATGAGAATCCATAGTAGTTGTCTCATTATGTATCTTCCCTTCCACATGAGCATCAGGTTCATCCATCATACATTTCATAATCAAACTAGAGGATTTGGGCAAGATGGTCTTCATGATCATTACCACCACCTTGAACTTCAAGTATGAACAAACTATTGCACTATAGTTTGAAGTACGTAGGCTAGGAAGTCTAAGCTTCCCTTTCTAAACCATATCCCATGATGATCCCACTCTATGTTAGGACTCAAGGATTTAGGTGTTGGCATGTTGATGCAGCACAATAGCCCTACCATCTCTATTACCACTAGGATGGGCTTCAAAAAGGCCCTATAACATTCAACTGTAGCGACTGAAAACATCGGTGGATGGAACACCAAGAGGTCATTGGGCATATAGCCTAACCCCAGATCTATGTGAGGACTGTGCTGGAGTAAACGGAAGTGGGGTGCCCTAAACGGTCTAGTTGATCAAATAGGGACTTAATTGGTGTACAATAACATTACGTAAACATTTGTTTTAAAGATGTTATGTGCAAGTTAAGTGATGAGAAACAAGTGTAAACTGATGGAGAATAATGTAAAGTATGATAATAGCAAAACAAAATGAAATATGCTTGAGTGAGAAGGTGCACTATCCCAAGATTGGGGGATCTGATCTTTGTTTGGCTAAAGGTGTACAATTGATGCACAGTGTGGATAGGCATAGCTTACAACAAAGCGATATGGTCACAGCTCCTTGAACTGTTGTCAATAGCTTGCTAATAGGAACCTTCTACTTTCCAGTCTCTTTGCCAAAGCTAATTTCCAGAAAGTCAAAATTCCAAAATGTAAAATGCCAATCTTCGAAGCCAACTACCAGAAAGGTGATTCTCAAAAGTCAACAATGCCAAAAGTAAGCCTTAAAAGCCAACCCTTTGAATGCTATTCACCAGGGTATTTATAGAGCTAGGAGAAGGAGAAAAATCTAGTTTAGGCACCACGTGTCCTAGGTCCCACAGAGTGTAGACGTGATTGTGCCATGCTACTGTATAATGCTGAATGTGAAACTTGCTACGATGTGACCATACTACTAAAACTACATGTGCCAGAATCTAGTGAATTTTCATATTTTTTACCAAAGAAACCTGGCAACAATGAATGCAAAGTGGAGTTTGTGCTCTAGGACTATGTCTTCCCTACCCTTGCGAGTAGGGTCAAGCATAGGGACAACTTTGGGAATAGTCAGGGGATGCAAAACAAAGCAAACTTGTTGATTTTGTTCATTGAAGAGATGCTAGGATGAGAGTAACCACTGTTAACAAGTTTTGGAGCTAACCAAAGATGTCTTGAGGCTTCCATGTGAGTGTTATGCTATTTACGCTGCCCAGCATATCGACGTAGCATAAACACCTGCACGCTACACTATGCTACATTGCGTAGTGTAGCCACCTGTCTTGAAAGAAATCTTTTCTGAAAGCTGAGAATACTTGTTTGAGGCTTGGCTAGGCAAGAAACTTTTGTAATTGACATCCTTGTCTTCCGTGTTGAATGGTCCTGGGACCTACTGAGTTCATCCTTGGGACTCTTTGGTGCTTTTTTTCCTTGCTACGTTGTGTAGTGTAGCAGCCAACGTGACATGAATTCCTATTTGATTTGCAATGCTTTGTCAAGAAAATTTGCTCAAGGCCTAAGGGTGAAGTGGGATAGGCAGTCTTGGAGGTCGAAGTGTGGCCAAATGCAATTCTACTGCTTGGTAGAGGACCTTCGTGCATTCTGTTCCTACTATGCTATGCTATGCAACATAGTGTAGCACAAGGTAGCACCCTATGTTTCTTGGATTCTAACTCATTTTGCAAAAAATTTATCATAGGATGATGATCATGTCCTGGTGTGATGGAAAAATGAGCATGCTTGATGGTTAATGCAAGGGAAAATATATTTACTTTTCTAAAGTCAATCTGTGCAGAAGCATTGCCACAACAAAACACTACTACGCTATGTAGCTTAGCATAGCATAGCATTCAAATGAAGAGGACTTTTCATGAGATTTGCCACATTTTTGCTTTGTCATGTTGTTCATTCTTCAAGGATGAAATAAAGTAGGTACCCTAGGGGCTGAGTTATTGGTAGCTACATTTTTGGTGCCTATTCAGTCTCGTCAAGGCCCGCTACACTCTACAGCGTAGCAAGTTCCTACAGCTAGAAAGCTTGTCAAACGTTTTCGCTCATCCTAAAAACTTCTGATAACTCTTAGCATGGTCCTTGGGTAGACTATCAGCTAGGTTAACTGCTAGGTTGGGTAGGCTAGAGGGTGTAGCAAACTTATCAACTCGGGAGATAGAAAATTTATTGGACTGTATGGTCTACCCTTGGTACCTCTTTCATGCAAACTGGCCTTGTGGTTGGCTACCATGTTGATTGTGTGATAGAGGGCGGTAGGCAAACTCGAAAGTAACTTTCCAGGCATTAGGACTTCTAGGGTGCCATGTCATTTCCATAGTCCATCATGCCACCATGGTTGTGGGGACCCTTGCCAAAATTTTGGGACTACTAAATCATGAGAGTTCCAAAATTTATGTTCTTTCAATGGCTCCTCTTTGTTCACATTTTTAGGATCTTCCTGAGAGACATTGACAAAGAATATGAAACACCATAAAGAGCAAAACACCAACATCACTTTTTAGTGCTTTCTTAGATGATGCTTTGCTACGTCTGAGAGTGCCAGGAGAGTGCTGTAGGATAAGGGACAAGGGATGGATTTAAGGAAATAGGTTTGGGAAAGGGAAAAAATGCAACACCTTAAAAAACTATTATCATAGCGTGATCCCTCATCAAAGTGCTTATGAATGAGTAAGCATGCATGGGTGTCTTTCTTTGCTGGCCTTTGACCTCTCACCAAAGTGCTTATAGATGGTCAAAGTGATTGTAAATTAGTTGCTGTGCCATTTCTTTTAGGCACTTTTCTTCTTTTTTTTTCTTTGAGCTTTTCTGCTCTTTTTTCATTTTGGTGCTTTTTCTTTGTTATACATCCACGTTCACTTGCAAACAACCTTGTTGTTATTGTAGGATAGGTGTTTCCTCCCCAAGATGAGTTGTGTTACATCCATGTGGGGCTTTGACTAGCCTATATATGCTTCCCATGGGGCGAGTTGTGTTACGTCCATCATGGACTTGGGGGTTGGGCATGTGAAAGGGCTTCATGCATTGGGAAAGCTTGTAAAGAGGATATGTAAAATTGCAAGTATAAGGAATGGAGGCTAAACTGGCTGAAAGTGAGAGTAGGGTGTGCACTCCCAAGTAGCTAGGCTAATCAAAACAATCACTTTGGGACAATGTAGTGTCTTGCTCTTGTGGTGAAGCTCATCTCTGAACAATGTCATCTTGGCTTTTATCTTGCAAACACAATAGAGAGAAAACTAGCAAAACAACCATCAAGTGAAGTGAGGGCAAAGTCCTTCTTGTTCGGGACACTGTCTAGGTGAAAAATGTTACATTTAACACACATAATGTCCAAAGCAGAAAGGCTAGTACAAGTTTTGGTAGCGGTAGGCTAGAGAGGTTAGCGACAAGAGGCTAGGAGCAGTGATGATGTAGGTGCTTAGGATTCCTCACCCAAGGTAAACCTCATGCAGTCCAGCTGTAGGGTGAGAAGCCTAATAGCTTAGTGCCTCTTGGACTCAAATGATGGAGAGGGTTGGAAGATGGCAACCTTGTGGCTGGTCCATAATAGTGTTGGGACTCCAGCAGTAGGTGCTGATGGCAAGAGCTACTACTTGGATGAGTGGCTGTGATAGCAGTAGCTCCAGAAGGTTAGCAAGATTTCAAATGACATCTCCAGAAGATTACCAAGATGGCAAGGGTAGTGACAATTCATGTGTTCCAGAGGATGCTACCTTAGCAATGTGAACTAAATTCTAGAACTACAACATCCCACCTCATGTTTTTTAGGAGTTTTGGCAGTGTGCATGCTTGCTTGTTCACAAGAGTCACATGTGTGCACTGGGAAGTGTTGTACTATGAACCTAATTTAAAGTCTTGGTATACTATTGGGTGTGCTGATTTAAGGTCCCAGCAGACTGTGATGTGCTAGTTTAAGGTCCTAGAAGACTGCTATTTTAATGTCGTAGCAGATGGTGGATGGCTAGTTTAAGGTCGTAGCATACCATGCTATGGGTGCCAGTTTTACATCATAGCCCAAGAACATGCTATGCCAGTTTAACATCATAGCAGATGATCTGTGCCATTTTATAGTCATAGTGGACTATCTGTGCCTATTTATAGTCATAACAGACTATCTGTGCTAGTTTATAGTCATAGCAGACTATCTTTGCCAGTTTTATGTCATAGTAGACGTTCTTCTTACCTTGCTTTTTATCTAATGTAATGCTTTGTGTCAAACATAGTATGACTTGAGGTACAAGTTCTTTATAGGATTTGCGAACTCGTTGCCATTCATATTAGCCAGTTTGAAGGCCCCATTTTTATAGGCTTTTATGACCATAAAAGAACCTTCCCAGTTTGTTGAAAATTTTCTTACAAGTTCATGAATAGCCTTGAGGACTAGGTCCCCCTTTTTGATTGGCCATTCATGTAGGTTGTAGTGGTGCTTTTGCCATTACTTATCCTAGTACCATTCAATGTGACCAAGTGTTTGGACATGCTCCTCCTCTACAGAGTTAAGATTAATGATCCTTGAATCATTATTTCGAGTCTCATCCATAATGTTTGAGAGGATCATTTTAAGTGATAGAACCTATAATTCAAGAGGTAACACAGCTTTAGATCTGTAAACAAGATTGTAAGGAGTCTTATCAATAGCTATTCTACATGTCGTATGGTAAGCCCACAACATGTAGAGGATTTGCTCATGCCATCACCTCTTACTACTGCTAAGCATCTTTTTCAAAAGGTTAATTATGTATTTTTTTGTTCCCTCTGCTTGACCATTCACTTGTGGCTAGTATGGTAATGAAAAAGAGTGTTTGATGCCAAGGTTTTCGTAAAAGGTCTTGTTTTCTATACTATTAAATTATGGCTCATTATCTATTACAATAGTCATGGGAAGACAAAACCTTGTTACTATGTTATCCAAGATAAAGTGGAAAACCTATTGAGATGTGGTCTTTCTTAGGGAAATAGCCTCTACCCACTTTGTAAAGTATTTTGTTGTAGTGATAATGAAGCTATGTCCTAGAGAAGACTTAGGTGTGATGGGTCCTATGATATCTAGTCCCCAACGTTGGAATGGCCATGTGATCTTTGTAGGATGTAATTTAGTGGGTGACATGTGTATGAGATTCACATGGCATTGACATATATCGCACACCCTAACTTTGGCAAGGAAATCTCATTCTATGCAAGGCCAGTAGTATCCTAGGCATCCAATTTTTGCTACCATAGCCCTAGGAGCTATGTGCCCTCCACATAGTCCCTCATGGACTTCATTAACAATCTTTTGTGCTTCTTCCCCACTAACTCAAGTTAGCAATATCCCATCAAAGGAGCATTTGCACAAGGTTTTACCTCCTACGAGGACATATTTTCATGATCACTTCCGTATTACATCCTTTTGAGCAGACATCAAGTCGTGTGGGGGCTCTCCATGTTAAAGGTAAGCTTTAATGTTGGCATAACACTCTTGGATATATTTTGCACTTACAGATGTAATGTGTGCTACTTGAGCAATAGGATCTATGCATCTATTATCAAAGCAGGCAAGGTTACAAATAGATGTGATGGCACATTTAATGCTAATGTGGCTAGCACATTAGCTATTATGTTCTCATTATGAGGCATGTGTTGAATGTCTTAACGTTGTAAATTTCTTTAGTAGACTCTTAGCTAAATCACAATAAGGTTGTAAATGTGAAGCCTTGCAAGCATAGACTTCAGTGATATGGTTGATAACTAATTGCGAGTCACCCTAGATTGCCAAATGTTGGATCTTTAGCTCTTGATCTACTAGGAGGCCTCTAAGGAGTCCTTCATACTTAGCCACATTGTTGGTGCAAAGGAATGCAAAATGGTATGTGAAGGGTCAAGTTTCCTTGGAGGGAAATGTAAGAATAGTAGTGGCACTACCACATCATGTAGTTGAAGTGCCATCAAAGTGTAAACTAGCTTCAAAGTTAGATGGTACAAGATTTACGCTATTGATATGCTCATCTAGGAATTCGGGTTCGATTATTGTCTGATTATCAATGGGTGAAGTTGTAAGCTGTGTGACTATTACTTGACCCTTTGTTGATTATTGTGCCACATAATGTAAATCGAATTATGTCATTATAGCTTTCAATCGAGCTATGCTATTGCTATCATATAAGTTAGTTGTGATAGCCCAAAGTATGTTTCTTTTGCATATGATGTTAACTTTGTTGAAAAATAGGTAATGTCTCCATTTTTTGACTACAAATACTAGGACGAGACAATATTTTTCTATCTCATTGTACTTTTCTTCATAATTTATTAATGCATGGCTTAAGTAATAGACCGAGATTTCATGCCCGTCATCTCTTTTTTGACATAGCAATGCCATAATAGATGTGTCTGAGGTGGCAAGGTAGATGTAGAAAGGTATATCCCTCTATGGTGGGTAAACATTTGGGAGATGAAAAATCTCTTTCTTTAAGTTATCAAAGGCTTGTTGACATTGATCTGTCCACTTGAAGTTGACCCCCTTCTTAAGTAGGTGTTGCATGGGGTGTAGCTTGTTTGTCAACCTCGCGATAAATCTTCTAATAAATTGTACTCTACCTTGCAACCCACCCAACTCTTTAAGGTTTTTAGGTAGTGCTAAGTTGATGATGGCCCTTACTTTATCAGGGTCCACTCGTATTCCTATTTTTGATGCTACAAAACCTAGCATGCGTTCAGTTTTAACTCTAAAAACACATTTCCTAGGGTTGAGGAACAGGTCATGCCTATGACATTGTTGGAGGACTATATTGAGATTGTTGGGATGATCAAGTGTTTCCTTAGACTTTACTACTATTTCATCAACATAATCATTTAATCTCTCCAAGAGTTAGTGGTTAAAAATGTATGTCATCACTCGTTGATAGGTTGCTCTAGCATTTTTTAGTCCAAAGGGTATCATTGTGTAACAAAACCTTCCCCAAGGGGTCATGAAAGTGGTTTCCAATTGATGCTCCAGGTTTATATAGATCTGGTTATAGCTCGAGAACCCATCCATGAAGGACATTAAGGCATGACTAGTCTTAGTGTTGATAATTTAATCAATACTTGGCAATGGGAAGTTATCCTTAATTGTTGCTCTGTTAAGGTCTTGAAAGTCTATACAAATTTTTATACCTCCTATTTTCTTAGAAACTAAAATGATGTTCGATACCCATTTTGAGTAATTAACTGCCTAAATGAAACTAGCTTGATAAAGCTTGGTGATTTCATTAGATATAGCTAGTGCAATCTCTGGTTTGATTTTGCGAGCCTTTTGCTTGACTGCCTTGACACACGGATCTAGGATAATGTTGTGTTGTATGAGCCATGGGTCTAGGCCCAACATGTCATCACATGACCATGCAAACACTTTAACATTATTATTCAAAACTTTCGAGATGTTTTGATGTACTTGTGGATTTAATAGGGAGCTAACTTTTATGGTTTTTGCTTCACCTCTAGAGGTAGTTATAGGGATTTCAACAAAAGGGTCCTCAGTCACATCCCCGGCTTCTAGGTCTAAGGCCTGGACTAGATGTTTGGGCTACTCTAGGGATGTTTCCAAGTACGCTATGATGTCATGAGTGGATAATTGAAAGTCTACCAATTCTAGATTCAAGCATCTTGGAGATATGCCATAGGGACCCGTCAAGGTTAAAGACGAAGAAAGGTCACCATGCATAGCCATTTTTCAATTAGACTTGTCACAATAAGAAAATAGATCAAGTCAAGTGATACTTGTTTGTAGCAATAGCATGTAATGAATATATGTAAAGAAATAATGCAACATAAGATAGTTGCTAGTTTAATGTCTTAGTGGATTTCCACTATGTAAAATTTGTAAATTGAAATTACCAGTTTTAGGTCTTAGCGAACTATAACCATGTAATATTGTGAGTAAGAGTTGCCAGTTTAAGGTCATAGTGGATCGTCACTGGGTCTAAAATGTAAAATGAATGCTAAAATTGCTAGTTTAAGGTCATGATGGACCATCACTGGGCTACACTATAAGTTAAAATTTCTAGTTGAAGGTCTTGGTAGACCATAACCATGTAATATTTGTAAAGATGAAGTGAACATTTTGGTGGACCCACTCACTACCTTGCAACTGAGTGCTACGTTGCGGCGAGGACATACCATGCTATAGTAGTGCTATTTTGCAGAGGTGTTTCACATTTTTTAGGACATAAAAATAACATTTATTTTTTAACACATTGGCTATATTTTGGAGATTACCCCCTGGTAAACTTGTCATTGTCATTGTCAGGGCCAACACCTAAAGCGTAGCACGGTCAAACTATGAGAGAGTGTAATAGGTGTAGCGTAGCACTTGATACAGCTGATTTGTAAACAAGGTAATGATGCATAAGAGAAAATGTAGGCATCAAGGACTTGCCAAGGTGGAAAAAGTGAAGCACATTCTGGGATGCCTCTCCAAGGCACATGTTGAGGAGCAGTAGGAGGCTCCGTCTGCTCAGTAAGTCACTACACTACCCTCGTTTTCATTATGTAATGTGTTAAGCTAGATTTTCGTTGTTGTTACTATTTTGGCCATCACAGTTATCATTGCTTTCATTGCCGTTATGGCTACTACGCTGTCGTTGTCGCCACTCTAGCCACAATGGTCATGGCAGTTGCTACGCTATGGCTACGCATGGTACCACCCCGGCCACCATTGTTAAAATTGGTCATTGGGCCATTGCAGGGGTTTGGATGGTTCTAGGTGGTGTAGCCCATGCTTAGCGTAGCGTACTGCCCTTAGAAGGGATTATTTGTTTGCAAAGTTTTGAGGTAGCGTAGCACATGCCCATCATAGCGTAGCACAAGCAAAGGGGAGTTTATTGTATCTATGTTTTTTCTAGTCATGTTTCAAGTGGTGGGGAAGGGTCGAGACAACAGGAATGTTGTGAGTTATTTTTCATTGGCCATGTTGTTCTAGTCATTAGCACTGTTAAATTGTTAAATTTAAGTTCCTGTTATGCTATGTTGTTGTATTGATAGGCCCGTTAGGTTATTACACTGGTAATCTGTCATGCTACTATGATGTTAAACTCATAACATTGCTATGCTGTTAAATTTTCTATGCCGCTACACTGCTACATCACTAAATTTGCTACACTACAATGCTTCTTACAGTATTTTACTTGTTACATTGTTACATGTTGCACTTGTTATATTATCACACTTGTCACATTGTTACATCTATCATACTTGCCACTTTTCTATGCTGCATGAGGTGCAGTCGTCCTGCTACACTGCGCATAACGTAGTCGTCACCCTTATGCAAAGTGTCACTATTATGCTATGCTATATAGGGAATTTCTATTATGCTGCATTGTGCAGTGCATAACCATTACATTGTAAGGTGCACTTGCTACACTACGCTACGCAGGGCTTAGCGGCTACGCTACACTACGTGTTACACTTTGCTATGCTACCTACAATGTTTAATTCTATTTTACTAGGGACTTATTGTTTCATGCCTCAAGGAAAAAATGTACAACAAGAGTTATGCTATGCTACTAGGTAATCATCACTTGAATGTTGCATTAATGCTTTCTTGTTGTATTGCACAGGTTCATGCTAAAACCCGTCCTGATCATCCTCGAGCTTGTAGGAGTCTTGTGCTTCCTTAGTGAACCCATGGCCAATGTCCCTCCTTCCCATGCATGAGTAGGGAATTAGGTCATCTAGTTTTAGGAGGGTGCATGAGACTTCCTAGAGTTTCTCCTTTGCCATTTTAGTGTGATCGTGTGGTCACAGCTATCGACCGAGACAGCTGCTGTACTTACCAAAACATTGTTGCCTGAGACAAATCGGGGCATTCTAAAGTTCATGGTTGATGGATCACTTGAAGGAAAAGTGGAAAAGGGCTCAAAATGGCATCCAAGGAGCTTGAGGTGCTTAAGTTGGATCTAGGACATACCTAAATTTAAATGCTACCATCTATACAACACGTTGTATGTTGCCCATCACATGGGCACCTACTTTTAGAACCCACCTGGAACCATTTATTGTGCTTACGGGTGAGTCCTGTGTAGATGTTTTAATAATGTTGTAACATTTACCTTGTGCTAGTAAAAAATTATTACCATATTTTGCATGTTTCCAAGTTTTATATTGATAAGGATGGTCCTCACGGTAACACAGATACATTGGCGTTGGCTCAAATGGATCTGCAAGAGTTCTCTTCTACCAAGAATGTGTGTGCCAATGTTATAGAACAAATTGGGCTTGATTTCAAAGCCTATCCAACTACGTATTCCAAGTTCTATGGGAAATGTGAAGAAGTTGGCTGGTTGGATAGCGAATGGGCATCTTGCCAACCGCTTACTATCGAAGATGTTTTGGTGGAAATTCCACCATTTCCTATGCTATTTAAACCTGGCATGTAAACTATTTATTTGTTTTTATGTGTCCAAGTGATGATTTACTTTTGCTTCTGCTAATGTTTGTTGCTAACCATTGCAGTAGCGAGCGAATCCCAAGAGGTCATAGTGATTACTTCTGGGCATGAAGAGACCAACCTCTTCTTTATGTACAAGGAGGTGGATGATACTCAGCATTGGCTTTGCAATGGGATCCCAACCATCCTAGTTTAGAGCATTTAGGAGGCTGGGCTCATGGATTTATTCTTGGTAGTAAATCCAAGTGTCCTAGCTCCAGAGATGCTTTCCCTAGTTGATTCCTTCTCCAAAAAGGCTGACCGCTTTCTCACACAGGTTCATAATGTGCAGGTGGTATTTGAAATTAATGAAAAAATATTTTTGGATCTTTTCGGTGTCCCTTTTGATGGTCTTCCTATAGGATAAAAGTCTAGAAAAGATGCAAACCATCAAGGGGATATCGAGGAATGGCTAGGGACAAGCAAGAACCAAAAGGGGATTTACATTCACAAGGGCATGCTAGCAATGGCCGAAATGGTTTACCCTGTCTTCCGTGCTTGTGATTTCCGTAAGCTACTCTCCAAAGAAAAAATACTTGGAGTAGAGTAGGCCTGGATAATAAGGGAGATCATGGAGGAAGGGACCTGCTACAACTGGGCCAGGTACCTTTTTGAAGGCTTGCCTACTGAAATGGTCAAGCTTCATGAGAAGCTTGATTCCTATTTCAATGTGCATTACACCTTCTTCGTAGCTTGCTTGTGATAGTTCATAGAATTCCTGATGGTCCATGAAAATGGTGCTGGGAATAGAAAGATCATAACTAAATATCCAAGCCATGGATTTTCCAGGTATTCCACACCACCTTATCCTAGGATTCCCTGAAAGCTATTGGAAAATCACTTTCTATAACAATGAGAGATCAGGTGGCATGACCCTTTCATGCTTGGGATAGTGTGGGAGAGGCACCTCCCATTAACACCAACAATGTGTTAAGGGGGACACACTTCATTGCAAAAATTGTGAAAACTAGGCTACAGTGTAAAAAGTCTCATCATATGGAAGAACCTCCTCATATGAATGAAGAGAGGATGAAAAATCTACGAATCAAAGTTCGCAGAGTATAGCCCATAGTTGGTAAGTATGCTTAACTTTCTAATTAGTGTAGCACTTGCTACACTATGCTATACTATGTAGCATAGCACAATGTAGCACCCATGTTATGTTGGAGTATCCTACTTATTTTGATCATGTTTTATCAGAAGAAGAAGAAGAAGAGGAAGAGGATTTGGCCCCTGGAGCAAGGATGCCTACTAAAGAGGAAGAAGAGGCCCCGACTATAGAAGAAGAAGCTCTTGCCATATAGGAAGATGTCCCTACTGATGACCTTTTTGTGGAATGTGCTTTAGTACCTAAGGGGCACATGAGCATTGAGGATGCCACCATGCTTTTGAGTTAGCTGTAAGGAGAGGGGCTGCAATTTGATGCTAGTGAGTTTGATTGCTTGCTTGACAATGTGTTGATGGGAAATCCTCCTACTATCACCTTTGAGGGTTTGCTGGGTATGAGCTTTGCATTGTTGTTTGTCATTTTTCATCAGCTTTGTTATTGTCCTCTCCATCATTGCTAACATGTTTTATTGTGCAGCAGACACCACTATTGATGCCCCTGATCCTTCTTCCTCGATTCATCTCTAACCATGGACCGAGACCCCCAATAAATTTACCTTTATGAAGGCGGTCATCGATGACATGATCAATTTCTTAAGGAAGATCAATCCTAAGATAGGTGAGGAGACGCAAATTGCACAAGCCGCGATATCGCGTACGCGATATCACGTCATTCCCTGTGATATCGCGTATGCGATATTGCGGTCCGCTACCAAATCTATAAATAAGAGGCAGCACGCCCCTCATTTGAGTAGTAGGCATAAAGTAGTGAAGCTCTGGCAGAGAGATCACCCCAGAGATAGAATATTTTCCAAGTGCCCATAGTAGGAGTCCCCCAAGTGAACGGTTCTTTATTCGAGCAGCTTTGTACCTGAACGCAAGTTGTGTATGGCAATAAAGATGAGCTTTGTGGATAAACCTTGCAGTACATGGATAGGTTTATTTAATGTTATTTATTGCTTTCCTAGTAACGCGGCATGAGTACGACTTGGTTACGAGCATTGACGAACTTGTAAGGCTAGCTAAGGAATCGGCTACTCATCGCGATTAGATTCTCTCACCCTTACCTCCTAGAATGTGGGACAAGTACAACTTGATTACGAGCATCTACGGCTGTGTACGGCTAGTCAAGGAATTGGCTTCTTGTCACACTTAGGCTAGTTAGGTGCCTTAGTGTGACCGCTTCGAGCATGTGCGTTACGTGTGGTAATCCCAGTAACGATTAGCATTTGGTAGCCACAGTTGCACAGTTCAGGGTGTGTACGGCAAGTGGGAATGGATGTTGACGCTAGGACTTAGCACTATAGTTAGAGTTAGTTTTAGTCTCTCAACCCTTCACCCCTTAGCATAGGAGATAAACTTGAAAAGACCAAAAAAATCATATACCTCGGACTTACTTAACCATACACCATGACAACAGAAAGTAAGTCTGGGAAGACAACGATTAATTAACCCCAAGTATTCCTTGTGGAGTTTAGGCATTTAGTCTGTAGAGTTCGACCGAATCATGCGTGCTATGCTCATTTCGTATGGTTGAGTGTATGGGTACCTCGCCACTCATCATTAGCACCGTTGCTGGGGACTAAGTATTTTTACGCCAATTAGAACATTAGGAAATCTTTCACATCGTTGTGAGCTTTAACGAACCCTTGGGTTAATTAGTTAATCAAGAACATAAATAACGGTGAATAGCACACCATTAAAATGTCTTCTTCTCATAAAATTAACTCACCTAAGGATAACACAGAAGATAGTCAGCATCACACACATAACCTAGACCAGTCATGTCCTAAACAATCTAAGGTGACATATACTTATTTTGATGGGTATGTACCTAATTTTACTTTTATTCTCCATCAAGATGAACAACTACGGTGGAGAGATTTGCAAGGTAACATTGTGTTACCCCTGGATCGATCAGTCCCTAACATGCTTTTCCGTGCCTTAGCACAGATTGGCATGTAAGAACTATTTACGAAATACATTCTGGATACCTTTGACACAAGGGATTATCATCCCACAAATGCCCAACGTATTTAGGATGAAAGGTAGGAGAGCCAACATTCATTATTGAAGGGCAAGGTCCCCCATGTCCTTAGTGAAATAGGAGACAAGGAACCCCTCACAATGGGTTTCTTAGAAAATGATGTTCCTCCTCCTCACAATGGTGAAGTGGTAAGGCATCAGGCCTTCGATCAACTGTACATGCTACAGGATCTAATCCCCATGGGCACCAACTGTTCACGGTAGGAACAACCACTCACACTAAAGATGGACACTTTGATCATTACAACGATCGGGACCGAAGCAGCTGAAGAGAAGGTAAGAAACATCGCCATGGTGATGGATCCCCTTCCTCTTCTCCTTCATCTCACCATTCACATTCTCCTTCCACATCTGGGCCCAACCATCGTGAGCATAATAGAGAGGGTAAAAGTAAGGAAGATGAAAGACCTCAATAGGAAGGTCGAGAGGAGTTAGGACAAGGGCAAGGACGTAGGAAGAGTAGGGAACCACCATGAAGACATCACAGACGTCATGACAGGGATGATCATAAAGAACCCCTACTCACAACCCAAAGCATGCTAGACATCACAGAGGTAGTTAGGATCCCCACAAGGCATCTAAAAGATAGTAGGATCAAGCATTTGGATATAAATAATATCCCACATTTTGAAGGGGGATACAACGCTGATCCTCAACATTATTTACAAGCATTCCACGATGCCCGTGCCTTACAAAATATCGATAATGAGTGGTAGAAGCTCAAGTTGTTCCCAAGGACACTCACTAAAGAAGCAAAGAGCTGGTACCGGTCCTTAGAATCGAAAACCATCAGGAGGTGGAGTACGATGCTCAAACTGTTCAACAACAAATATCAAACATACTCCAGAGTGTCCAATTTGCATAAGCAGATCCAAGGCTGGAAACAAGGTGCTTATGAACCCTTGGATGCTACAATGGCCCATTACTATACACTACTACAATTTTGCCCAGGCCATGGGTACGCTAAGCAGGATCAACTTCGCCACATCGTGGATGGGCTAAGGAATGAAACGAGAAGAACTCTTGGGACTTACACCCAAGGGAGACTTTCCCAACTAAGAGCCCATGAAGTTGAAAGTTTGTTGGAACAAGTAGTGCAAGAAGAGGATGAGCTACGGAAGAGGGAAAGTGTGGAAGAATACAACCGTGATCCCTCCCTTCGCAAGAAGGAAGTGAAATTTTGTGATGACGAGGATGAGTCACCACTTGAAGAGTTGGTGAATCAAAAAACTGTGCTGATCCCAAAGTTAACAAATGAGTTATAAGCTAAGGTAGACCAAATGTGGGATTCCTTAGACTCAAGAATAGAAACAGTCTTAAAAATCATAGAAGAGTCTAAGGTAGAGCAAGGTAGTGACAAAGGCAAAACCAAGCGGAGAAACTTAAGCCTTGCACATAAAAAGGGTAAGGGGAAAATTCCTACCTCCGATGAGGCTGTAAATTCTGATTCAGACAATGATAGTGGATGTGAGGTTTGCTACTATGACCATCCTAAGGGATGTTGCCCAATTATCTCACATCTGCAGGAGTTTGGGGTGTATGCACTAAATCCAAGACTTAATCAACGGCAAACACCCCGAAGGTTACCTTATCCACAAGGTAACCCAAGGTAGTTCCACCAACCCTTAACATATTATCCAAGTGGAACGCCTCCATAGCCCATTGGACAACACCAACAGTGGCAATACCCACATTCATGGGGGATGCCACTGCCAACACATCAATACCCTTACCGGCAGCCCGATCCTTACGGTTATTATGTGCAGCAGTGAGTTTCTCCAGGTGACTCTATGGGTCACACTACCCCCCAACGTCACTACCAAACTTGGGAGTACTTTAGGAGGACTCCTTCTCCTCTGGGAGATATCTCACATTCAGTCCATCCTCTAAATCTGCCCACACCTCTTCCTCTTGTAGTTCCCATACAACCTGTTCCAACAATGCAAGGGGAATTACCTACCCAACCACAGCAACGTAACGCCGCAAGAGCTGTAAATATTCAGCATGTAAATATTTGACTGGGTGCTAGTTCTAATGATAACTATACAAAGAAGAGACCCTTTTTCAGAACTAGGAGCCCAGACAAACTCTCGCAACAACAAGCGGATGGGTACATGTATAGGCCTCTAACCACTAACGCTTCGAAGAACCCTTCAATCCAAAAGAGCATAACGCATATGGTTATGCTAACACATACCGTAACTAACTGGATCAAGGTAGGCCACCTTCCCGGAAAACTAACTGACCCTGGGAGTCCCTTTATTTATTTGTAGATCACTGGAAATGCACCACAACGAGATCCTCTTGACTCAGGTTCTGGAGTCAACTTAATTTCACAAAAGATGCATCATGCCTGGAACCTGCCACAACTTAAGAAGAGTAACATCCAACTAGAGCTGGTAGACCAGTCCATCACCATTCCCTTAGGATTGGTGGAGGATGTTATTACCACTGTATGTGGTTGGTCCTACCTAGCTAACTTTCTGGTGATCGAAGTTAACAACAATGAAGGGGACTTCCCAATTATAATGGAAAGGGCATGGCTAAGCACAGTAGACACATGCCTTAGGATCCACGATCTTTCCTTGGAAATCTCTAAGATAAACATATGTGGAAAGATTGAGAAGAGGATACTTCCATGCATCACATACAGTGATTCATCAGGTGATGACATGGAGGAAATATCTCCATGTAATAGGTATGCCCAAGAAACTCTGCAACAAAGATGCCTGTATGTAGCAACCACACAAGAAGTAGTAGACACCCCGTGGTTGACAGCTACTCGTAGGAGTAGGAAAATATGCATGGAACAAACTGAGGAAACTCATGCCAACAACCATGGCATAGACACATTGGAACATGAGTGTCGCCAACTTCCACCTCTAAACTTAAGATCATCAATTGGTAGAAGTTGGGCACTTCTTAGAAATTCAAATAGATGTTCACTATTTCAGATCTCTCCCTTACAACTCAGTCATGGGGGAGATGGCCACCTATGCTAATCACATGGGGCCCTCAGTTCTTTTTCAGTTTTTTTTTACACATTTTTGTTTTACAACGTTTTTGTTTTACACATTTTTGTTTTACAAATTTCTTTAACTTTTCTAATTTTTTTTTTACAACTTTCTTTAACCTTTTTAGTTTTTGTTTTACACCATCATTATACGTTTCTATTTTGTGTGTGTGTGTGTGTGTGTGATCTNGTTTGGTTTTTACCTTTAAGTTACAATGTTGATCCTAAGATATGTTTCTTTTGATATGGCAAGCAATGAGATCACTTCATCCATCCATCCATCAAAGTCTATGGTTTCTCTTGGCTACAGTTCCCTTCCAATAAGAACTTTAATGAACCGGTGACTGGGTATTTCTCAAACTAAGGAAGGACTCAAGGATTGCAAAGGGTGTGACTTCAAGGGAACTTGATGCTTTTGTGTTGATCATTCTCTTGGGTGCTTGGATGTTTTCTTCTTGAGTTTTCTTACCATTCCGATGTTACCCAATTTTCGAAAGCTAAGACAATAAAAATAAGAAGTCTTTGCATGGTGTGGTCCCCACGCATAAAAACACAAAACCCAAAAAAAATAATAATAAATGTGAGGATTCAAAGCACACCCCTTAGATGAAATAAAATTTGGGTTGCAAGCACTGGTTATGGAACCAAAGTGTTCCCTCTAACTAAGGTCCTTCTCGCTTCCCGTTCTCTCCTTTGTTTCGTCAGAATGGTGGTGGCTCTTTGAAGATGCATCCTCATCATCCGAGTGGATGGTTTAACCAAAGGCATTGATGTGAAGTCACTGGAAATGGTTGGTTTGAGCCTGGAGTTGGAATGAGACTTGCCAAGTCACCTTAACCATAAAACACACAAGGGGCTGTACACCACCTTGTTCTTGGGTTCCATTCTGCTTCTCTTCTCTCTATCATTCTTTCCATTGTTCACCTCATTACCTGTTGTATCATTAGTGTACATATTTTGGTTGATGCATTGTTTTATTTTTGGTAAATTCTTGCCGTTAAGACTTTAACTCTTGTTCCAAAAGACATTCCCAGAGCCTACGAACTCTTTGAATGTGGGTTTTTTAGGGCGCTAAGGGCATGAGCCTACTTTGGGGAGGACCCACTGACATTCCTATTTGGAGTATTAGTTAACTTCTTTTCCTTAACATTTTGCAATTAATTTTAGTTTTGTTCATTTCCATCTTGACATCCATTTCATTGATGCCATAGTTGTCCCTTTTTACCTATCTTTCTTACTCCTTTTCTTTCTCCATTCTAATGCTACTGGAGGTTCGCAATTAGTCATGGGGGTATGGGGCCTGATTTTTCAATTTTTCTCCTAAGCCCCAACTTTTTTCATTTCTCTTCCTAACCCCTACACCTTTGGTAGTCATCATTTACATCTTCCCAGATCCATATCGGCCATACCACAACCTAGCCAATGCGTTTACACCAAAGCAAGGTATTAATTACATGATGATTCAATTACCCTTGCTAATATATGATTGTGTTGTGTGTGCATATGGCAATCATACAACAATGGATTGGATATGGAGCAAACACTTGGAATGGAACAACGCTGAAGAAGCTATGCTAGGAGTAGAATGGATGATGTGCTTATGGATGGACAATGGAAGGCGCAATCTAGGCATTGGCAGTAGCAAGACTCTTCTCTCTTCTTCTCTTCTCTTCTCTTCTCTCTCTTTCTCTCTCAGTTGCCAACTGTGGCCTAATGTCATTGTAATAAGAAGTTCACCCTTGTTGTCATGAACACCAATCTTGTCAAGTCTTGTAATACTGAACCATTCACATGTCATTCCATTAGTTTCATTCCCCTCAATAATCCCATTCCTACCTGATACTATTCTAAGGAACTCGAGGATGAGTTTTCATTCAGTCATGGGGGTATGATGAGATGCGAATTGCACAAGCCACGATATCGCATACACGATATCGCGTCGTTCCCTACGATATCACATACGTGATATCGTGGTTCGCCGCCAGATCTATAAATAAGAGGCGACACTTCCCTCATTTGAGTAGTAGGTGTAAAGTAGCGAAGCTCTGGCAGATTGATCACCCTAGAGATAGAATATTTTCCATGTGCCCGTAGTAGGAGTCTCCCAAGTGAACGGTTCTTTATTCGAGCAGCTTTGTACCTGAACGCAAGTTGTGTACGGCAATAAAGACAAGCTTTGTGGATAAACCTTGCAGTACATGGATAGGTTTATTTAATGTTATTTATTGCTTCCTTGTAATGCAGCAAGAGTATTACTTGGTTACGAGCGTTGACGAACGTGTATGACTAGCCAAGGAATCGACTACTCATTGCGATTAGATTCTCTCACCCTTATCTCCTAGAACGTGGGACAAGTACGACTTGATTATGAGCATCTACGGATGTGTACGGCTAGTCAAGAAATTATCTGCTTGTCACACTTAGGCTAGTTAGGTGCCTCAGTACAACCGCTTCGAGCACGTGTGTTACGTGTGGTAATCCTAGTAACAATTAGTGTTTGGTAGCCACAGTTGCACAGTTCAGGGTGTGTACGGCAAGTGGGAATGGATGCTGACGCTAGGACCTAGCACTGTAGTTAGAGTTAGTTTTAGTCTCTTAACCCTTCACCCCTTAGCATAGGAGATAAACTTGAAAAGACCAAAAAAATAATATACCTCAGACTTACTTAACCATACACCATGACAACAACAAGTAAGTCTGGGAAGACAACGATTAATTAACCCCAAGTGTTCCTTGCGGCGTTTAGGCATTTAGTCTGTGGAGTTCGATCGGATCACGCGTGCTACACTCATTTCTTATGGTTGAGTGTAGGGGTACCTCGCCACTCATCAATAGGTATCTTGGAATTTCTACGTTAGGCTCTCTATGTTATTGCATTTCTTTGCTATGGCATTGTGACTAATGCTTGCCCACGTGTGATTGGTAGCTTCTCGTCTCAAGTGGGATCCTAGGTAGGCCATTGAGGTCGACATTGTACTTAAACTCCCTCTAGAGGTAGCTGAGGTGCCTTGTCATATATACAAGGAAATGAGTAAATGTGCATTGTACTCAGCACACTTCTTATGGGAGTGTAGGCATGTCAATGAAGATCTCTGGAAGAGGGTACAAAAACTTGAGAAAGAGAAGGCCAACCAAGCTACTGAGTTGGAGGACCTTTGGTCTAGAAATGAATTTCTATTGGCTTGTGACACTTGCAATGGTAGTTGGCATATGGCCATTATTGACTATGCAAGATATTGGATAGCAGTACAAAGTAAAAATGAGGCCATTCATGAGATTATTCAACAGTGCATGCAGATGGACCTTTTGGCATAGAAGAACCAAGACTGAAAGGATTATAGCACAAAGGTGTACAAATGGGGATAGCCACAAAAGAACCATAAGCATATGTATAAAATGGAATGTGTCACCTATCATAAATAATACCAGGATGCTACTATTGAGTTGCATACGCATAAGCTATTCCTTGATGTCATTGGTACTTTTGGGGCCTATGAGAAGTTCATGTAATAGGTGATAGTCAGTGAATCTCCTGAAAGGGAAATGACCCTACCTACTAGGAAAACCACCACCACCACCTTTTTCCCAGGACCACGTATATGGATAGCTATGGAAAAATGGAAGGTTATGACCAACGCTGATCTGGGAGATGAAAATTCGGCCAACCTCACTAAGGAGAAGATCCTACAACATCTTGTAGCTAGCATGGATAGGATACCCTTCGAAATGGACACGAGGCCATCTCAAGTTAGTCACTCTTTATTGTGTCATAGTTTATTTTATGAGAGTCTTTGTTGTAGTTTTGATTCACTATTTTATTTTCTACCTTATGCAGGATCCAAATGGAGACGCAAGACCCAGTGGAATAGGAAATGGTGATGGCAATGAAGACTTATAGTGAGGCGGTGTAATATTTTCATTTTTGTTTTGAATTTAATTTTTTTAAAACATTATTGTATGGACTAAAATTTGATGAAGAAAATAATTTGAAACAATTTATTTCACTTTGGTTAATGTGTTATATTTATTTTTTGTCTTTTTGGGCCCCTTGAGGGCCTCTTATTTTAGTTTTAGGCCATTTCAAGCCATTGCTTAATGATGATTTTTTTTTTGTTTTTTGTTCTTGTCTAAATTTTTTAGGGTAGTAAAGTTGCCAATTTTAGGCCTTAATGGGCTGCGATGGTATTTTAAGGCCATTTCAGGCCATGCTAGTTTTAGGCCATTTTGAGACTTTGCAATAGTTTAAGGCCATTTTGGGCCGGGTGGTAGTTTAAGGCCATCCTGGGCCATGGTGGTAGATAATCAATGCAAGAAATAGGCATGATGTAAATAGTGGACATAATGTAATTAGTAGACATGATGAAAATGTGAACATTAGTCATGATGCAAATAATTAAAACAATCTAAACAACGATCATAATGTCAAAAATGGGCATAATGCAAATAGTGAACATGCTGCTAAAAATGAACATAATGCAAATAGTGAACGTGGTGCTAAAATTAAGACGGAAGGAGATAAAAAATGTTAAAGCCAAGACTTTATGGAATTGAATTATAGGTAATCTCTAATTATGCAGTTTTTTTCTAACCCATTGTGGGCTAGGTGAAGCATATGTCCAAGACGATTTGTTGTCTGGAAAGGCAACTTAGCCCACGTGGTTTCTTTACCTAAGTCGACATTTTTGGCCGGCTCATCAAAAACACAAGGGGTTTCAGTATGAATAGAAACTTCATTCTCAGAGATCACTATCTCTAAACCCTAATCCATGTCAACATTATTTATGGCTTGGGCAGCTTCTTCATCATCATAGATCACCACCTCCCTGCCTAAGTAGGGTAGGTGGATTTCTTGATGTATCAGTGAAGAGACAACCCTTAATTGGGTTAACCATGACCTCCCGAAGATTAGGTTGAACTTGGGCTTCTCTTCCATTTCAATGAACACCACGCTTGTGGGTAATTGGTCCCCTACCATAAAGTTAATGTGGACAGTTCCCTTTACTACCACATGCTCCCTGTTGAATGATTTTAGGCATGAAGTTGCCATGGGATTGATTTGATCGACCAAGCCAAGTTTGTCCACTATGGAAAATGGAATGAAATTAGTAGTGGCCCTATCATCAATGTGTACCCTTTAGATCTTGTACTGGTTGACCCAAATTATGATGAACATGGGTGCCATTGTCACCTAACCCTTTTCAGGGTCATCCTTAATGGACCTATCATGAAATGTCAACTAAGCTGGCCATGGTTCTTCAGTTGTACAGGGAAGCATGATAGCGTGGATGGCTTTCTCTTTAGCTAGCATGTTTTCATCAATCAAGATGGATGTTAACATGTGAACCATAGCCTTAGGATGCACCATGCAAATCATTAACAAGTCATATAAGCTTAAAGTTGTGTTTTTTTGCTTTAGGGCCTTTTTGACTTGTGTTAGGGCATTAAGAAGATCCTACTCACCATCTTATTGTTTGTTACCCCTTTCCTCCTCTATTCATCCTAAAAGATGAATCTGCCAAGGGGGAGTGATTTCTAGTTGAGCATTGGGTTTTCTTGGACAGGAAGGTGACAATCACATCTATGTAGTATTACCAATTTCTGATGATGAAGGAGCCATGGGCATTGAGGGTAAGGGGGTAGGCTTGGGGGGACCTAACGTGGTGTGTTCCCTAGCCTGCTTGTCTGCTAGGCACTCTTCACATTTTTTTGAACGGGGAGGTTGTGGTGCAGTTTTTGTTGCCTAGCATTTTGTAGGGGAGCTTGGATGTTTTGGCACCTTAATGAAAAATGGTACCTATTATGTTGGTGCAAGTGAAGGTGCCATTTTAAGCATGAAAGGCATAGGGATGGATGTCTAATGAGGAACTTTAGGAACAAATAGTTGATGTGATGTTTTTTTTATTATTGTTGGCATTTCTATGTTACGAGGAGGCACAAATGGTTGTGGCAATGGTTCTGTATTACTATCAATGCCAATAACATTGATTGTGTACCCCACGTTGTTAGCATTCATAGGGTCTTTGTAAACATGCAGTGACTGGTTTTTGGGGTGAATGGAACTACTTTCATCTAGGACCAACTTGCCCTAATCGATCATGTGTTGAATATCGTCTTTCAATGCTAAACAGTAGTCTGTATCATGATCACACAATTGGTGATAGTCATAGAAATGTTCATACCTGAAATTCTTTGGGACTAGAGGTTCGTTGGGCATAGCCAAGGAGGGATTCCGCAGAACTTCGCAGTACCTTTGATGGTGTTTGATTACCTCCTCTAACATCTGTTTATGTTGTATACACCCGACTCCCAACAATTGCTTCAGGAGTTTTGAAGGCTTAATGGGTAAGGGGGTATACTTGGAGTGGTCCTTGCACTCAAAGTTGGACCTCGGTTGAGTTGGCATTGTAGGTGTTGATGTTGAGGACTGTCCTGTGTTGCTTGGGCTAGGTGTGGTGTTGGGTGCTATGGCCACCTTTTTATTGTTCCTATTGTCAGGCTTACTTTCCTTGGCCTTAGTAGCCACTGTTGTTGCTGCAGCCTTGCCATTTTCTTTATCTTTCTTGATGTATGCATTTTTATAAGTGACATAGGTGGGGTCCTTGCTAGCTTCAGCCATGTCCTAAATGCTCTTGGTCTGAGCAAAGACTTGGCTGAGGGAGCACAGGGCCAGGTAATAGAGCTTAGACTTAATGAAGTCATTTACCATGCCCTTAAAGATGGCCAAAAAGTAAGCCGTAGCAATCAGCTTGCATATCTTGTTTAAGGTTGTGCTCCACTGCTGTATGAATCTCTACACAGATTCTAGTGGAGCCTACTTAACACTCATGATCTGGTCCAGTGTGACCTCTGATTTCAGGTTGTACTTGAAGTGGATCATGAATTGGCTTAGCAACTCTTCTGGGGTGGAAATGAAGGCGCGTGCGAGCAAATGGTACCAATCCAGAGCTTTTCCTATGAGAGACATGGAAAATACACAAATGATGGTGTGTGGCCATGGTTGCAGCAGCAAGGATCCAGACCTGAAGATTACCAACTATGCATTAGGATTGCCCTCCCCATTGTATTTTGTAACTTTGGGAACTGGCACCCCAGGGGGAAACATGAGCATAGGAACTGCCAAGTTGATAGGATCATCATGGTAAAAGTCCATGACTTGCACAATGTTAGAATTGATGGCTTTAAGTCATTTGATTTCCTCAGTGAGGGTTTGGATGAGTTGGAAAGCTTGATCCAAACCTAGGGACATTGCAGACGGTTGTGTAGATACCTAAGCAGCCATCATGGATGATGGGGCTATTGGCATGGTGGCTTGTTTCATGGGAAGTGCCATTGGAGCTGCTCCAGCAAATGGTGCTACCTAGGCGTTCCACCACCCAATGGGTTGTGCTATTGGGGCAACAACCGTTGGTGGCGTTGTGGGGTTGGCTACTTTCCTAGTTGGTGGGGCAACCCACAACCTTGTATTTGGTTGTACCACTTGCAAGACTTGGTATGCTTGGTGTTGAACGTAATGCGACATTAGAGAGGGTTGTGCAATAGGGAGAGAAGTAGCTGCCACCCACCATGTGGTTGAGACTAGGTCCACTACTAGTGGTGGGACGGGTGCAAATGAGGAACCAAGAGTGAAACTGATGTGCAATTATGACATGGGCAGAGTATGCACATATGGAAGTGTAGCTATGATTGATGTTCTGTATTATGCTAAAACAGATTGGGAAGGAAGGGTAACTAGGAAATAGGTTGAAGGGTCCACTTGCTGTTATGTTGAAGGTACGAGATGGCTACCCATGGCTAACAAAGGTGTGGGCTATGACAAGGTTGTAGCAACCACGAAGGGGATAGAAGAGAAGAGTAGGTTTGACCAAAAGACAGCAGTAGAAGGGATAGTTGTGGCATAGGTCTAGCCACAACCTTTGAAGTGGGAGTCCAAGTCTTCTTGCCCATCATGAAATGCTTCATCATAATGGGATGTTGTGTCCCATTCCCTAGGCCTACTCACTTGCATCAATTGGTTTAACACCCATTGATATGCTTCAGTTAGCAGGATGGTCATGTCAGGAGCAGGGATGAACTCCCTCCCGTTCCAATGGAGGAACTCAAGGTTATGTTTATCCTCAAGTTCCTAGTAGTCCAAGGGTAGATTTGCCTATGCCTTTGCATAGAGAAAATCGTATCACTCTACGTATTGTGCCAAATGCTTGAGTGACAGGTGTCGTAGCCTAAGAAACTACCATTGTACCAAAACTGGGCTGGGGGGTTGCTCGAGACTTGTCATACTTTGAACAGAGTAAGGCACCTCCAAGTTCAAGGTGGGAATGGTAGTGGTTGTGGAAATCATTTTTTGTTGTAAAATGGAAACTATAAAAGAGATAGGGGTTGAAATTGGGTATGCTAAGGAGTGTTGGAAGCTGGCTTCCTTCATTGTTACACCTACTATGCTAAGCAAGACTGCTACACTGAGAGGCTCGCTACACCACACAAGATGTAGGCAACATATGGTAGTGAATAGAGTGAATGTGGTATAGTAAATGGTTGAAGGCTTTCATCCTACCAAGTTCCAAAGGAACCATCTTTGCGACCAATCTACACTACATGGTGCATAGAAAACCACAAGGGTGTCATGTCTATGCTAGTAGGTGATGGGGTACNAACCACAAGGGTGTCATGTCTATGCTAGTAGGTGATGGGGTATAGATAACTTGTAGGATTAACCATGATACATATAAATGGCACAAAGGGCCCTCCTTCTAGTGCCAAAAACTATAACAACCAAAAACATCGGTGGCTGGAACACCGAGAGGTCACTGGGCATATAGCCTAATCCCAGATCCATGTGAGGGCCATGCTAGGGTAAACAGAAGTAGGGTAACCTGAACGGTCTGGTCAATCATACAAGGACTTAATCAATGTACAATAACCTTTTATAAACATTTGTTTTAAAGATGTTATGTTCAAGTTAAGTGATGAGCGACAAGCATAAACTAATGGAGAATAATGCAAAATATGATAACAGCAAAACAAAATGAAACAGGCTTGAGTGAGAAGGTGCACTACCCCAAGAATGGGGGATCTAATCTTTGTTAAGCTAAAGGTGTACAACTGATGTGCAGTGTGGATAGGCATAGATTTCATCAAAGTGTTATGGTCATAACTACTTGAACTGCTGTCAAAAGCTTGCTAACAGGAACCTTCTACTTGCTAGTCTCTTTTCCAAGCTAATCGCCATAAATCCAAAATGCCAAATGCCAATCTTTGAAGCTAATTACCAGAAAGGTGATTCTCAACAACCAATGATGTCAAAATCCAACCTTAAAAGAAAACCCTTTGAACACGATTCACCAGGGTATTTATAGATCCAGGAGCAAGAGAAAAACATGGTTTGGATGCCACATGTCCTAGGTCCCATAGAGTGTAGACATGACTATTCCATTCTACTGTATAATGTTGAATGTGAAACCTGCTACGCTGTGACTATACCACTAAAAATACATGTGCTAGAATTCAGTGAAGTACCATATTTGTTATCAAATAAAAATGCCAACAATGAATGCAAAGTGGATCTTGTGCTCTAGGACTACGTCTTCCCTACCCTTGCGAGTAGGGTCAAGCATAGGGAGAACCTTGGGGATAGTCAGGGGATGCAAAACAAAGCAAACTTACTAATTTTATTTGTTGAATAGATGCCAGGATGAGAGTAACCATTGACAACAAGTTTTGGAGCTCACTGAAGATGTCTTGGGGCTTCCATGCAAGTGTTACACTATTTACATTGCCCAGTGTATCGGCGTAGCATAAACACCCACACGCTATGCTATGCTACGCTTTATAGCGTAGCCACCATTGTTCAAAAAAAATCTTGCTTCACAGCCGAGAATACTTGTTTAAGGCCTATCTAGGCAAGAAAATTTTGCAACTAACAACCCTGTCTTCCATGTTGAAAGGTCCTAGGACCTACTGAGTTCATCCTTGGGACATTTTGGTGCTTTTTTTCCTTGCTATGTTGTGCCACGCTGTGCAACATAGCATAGCATAATAGCCAATGTGACATGAATTCCTGTTTGATTTGCAATGCTTTGTCAAGAAACTTTTCTTGGGGCCCAAGGGTGAAGTGGGATAGGCAGTCTTGGAGGCCAGAGTGTGGCCAAGTGCAATTCTATTGCTTGGTAGAGGACCTTCGTGTGTTCTGTCCTTACTATGTTGTGCTATGTTGCATAGTGTAGCACATCATAGCACCCTATGTTGCTTGGATTCTAACTCATTTTGTAAACATTTTGTCATTGGATGGCGATCATGTCCTCACGTGATGAAAAAATGAGCATGCTTGATGGTTAATGCAAGGGAAAATATGTTCACTTCACCAATGTTAGTCTGTGTGGAAGCGTTGCCGCAATGTAGCATTCAAATGAAGTAGAATTTTCACGATATTTTCCACATTTTTGCTTCATCATGTTTTTCATGCTTCAAGGATGAAACAAAGTAGGTACCCTGGGGGCTGAGTTATTGGCAATTGCATTTTTTGTTCCTATTCAATCTCCTCAAGGCCCACTACACTCTACAATGTAGCATAGCATAGTAGGTTCCTGCAATTAAAAAAATTTCCAAACTATTTCATTCATCCTAAACATTTTTTGACACTCCTAGCATGGTCCCTGGGTAGACCGTTAGCCAAGTCATGTGTCAGGCTAGGCAGGCTAGAGGGTGTAACAAGCCTGTCAGCCTGGGAGATAGAAAATTTGCTGGATTATACGGTCTACCCTTGGTGCCTCTTTCATGCAAACTGTCCTTGTGGCTGGCTGCCACATTGACTGTGCTATAGAGGGTGGTCGGTAGACTCAGAAGTGACTCTACAGGCATTCAGACTTCTGGGGTGCCATGTTGTCTCCATAGTCCATCGTGCCACCATGCTTGTAGGGACCCTTGCCCAAATTTTGAGACTGCTGAATCATGAGAGTTCCAAAATTTATGGTTTTTCACCAACCACATTATTTATAATCATGAAAACTTAAAACCAAAGCCTTATTACCATATAACATGGAAAAAAACACTTTCTAAAAAATCCAAAACATGATTTAAGTCTACAACCAACACTTAACCAAATTCCACACTTAGCATCATGAACAACCATAGGAAAACACTTAGAAAAAATATGAAATATTTTTTATTTTGATTGAAACAACTTCTAACCCCTTCACAGCATCCCAAAGTATTTTCAAGACTATGGGAAATTGATAGAAAAAAAATTTCACAACCTTAATGTTGCCCATCTTCAGAAGGGTAAATTCATCATAGCCTTGTAACCATGATTTCATACAACCAAATGGAAACAACCATAATTAATTAATTTCTTAATAGAATTTGATGATTCCATATCCATTTCAAGTATAAAAAAATGAACTATAGCTTCATAATAAGAAATTATTAAAAATATTAAGCAATTTTTTAGAAAAAATTACATGATTACATGACCATAGTTGTCAACATGAACAACCTTCTATGTAGGTTTGGTAAACAAATTTCCTAAAAAAATTTTGATCTCTAAAAGGAGTGATTCCACCATAGTTTGAAAGCTTAAATTGATCATACACATAGTTGTAGAAAGTTCAAAACCTTTGTATTTTTACCAAAAAAAATTCATGAACTTTCATGAAATTTTAAAAATGACAAAGAACCACGACTACACAACCCAACTCAAATGACCATAACTTCCTCATCATAACTCAAAATCAAATGGAACCACAACCATTAGGAAGCTGAAACATAATCTTACAAATGCATAATAATAGATTTTAGAAATATATAGTCATTTTTGTAGTGATAAATACACAACATTGCTTGATTTTTCACCCAAAAATCACAAAACTTGTAAAACTTGACATAATCTAGCCATTGATTATAGAAAATACAGCCAAACCAATTCACACCCACATAAAAATGCACTAAAAGAAGGGGATAGGATTTTGTTAAAATTTAATTTTATTAATTCCTTTAAAATTTAATTTAAATGGCCATACTACCTAGTTTTTGGAAATAATCACTTAAATAGCAAGCCTACCTTGCAAACTAAATATACCAAAGTAAAAACAACCAAATAACCCTAGAAATATGTAGACATGGCTAAAATATGGGATAGGATTTATACAAATTAAAAAATAACAAGTATAAAGGTGTATATCTAAGAAACAAAGTAGTAGATAAAAATAAAATACAAAAAACACAATAGAAAATTAGTAAGAATGGTATACTTGGGAAAGGTGGTGATAGAAATCTCTCCAATCCTTGGATGGGGTAGATGTACTAAGGTTTTGGTAGTGGCATCCACCTCTTCCAATGTAGGGTTCCTCATAGGAGCCATTTTCCTCACCATAATGTCAAATAAGAGTGGAAAACATAGAAAATCATTATTTTTTTTGGGAGGCCTATGCTACAGTAAGGCACTGATTGATGGACTACATTGGTAGTAGTCCACTAGTGGTTGCTACTATGCTAGAAGTAGTTAAGTAGGGAGAGGCAACGCTAGCAAAAATTCACCAATAGCTAGATTACATTGGTAGTAGTCAAGAACAGATGCTACCATGTTGAGCAGGGTAGTAGGTAGAAAAAAATAGTAGCAAAGCTCTCCAACCAAGGTGTAGTAGTGAGAAGTAAGAATAATAACATTAATTTTCATGTTTTTCAATTTAAAACAAATCTAAACCTAGGCATCCAACCCAAAACCCTAGTTTCCTTTCGACAACTCAACTTCACTTGAGATCAAAAATGGAAACAAGGACTACGCTGGGGTTGTGTGAAGCTTTTTACAAAACTTGCTAATTTTGGTTGGGCCCCACACTAGACTTTCACAAGAATGGTAAAAAAAGGCCATGACTACACTAGGATTACTCCACTTCCTAGCTAGACTATGTTGAGGTTAACACTTCAAGAAGCCATAAAAAAACTACTTCAACCATACCTTTCTAAACCTTGGATTGGATGCCTTGTAACACCAGGAATATGGCCAAGTATGAAATTTTTTAATAGGATACTAAGACTACGTTGAAGGGGAGACAAGGACTATGTTGAGCCAACATAGTTCCAACTACTGCTAGTGTAGTCCCTAATAAGATGGACTTTCAATAGTCCATCCAACCTCACCAAACCTTGAGTAGAATCTCTTAAAGCACCAAAATTTGATCAAAGGTGCTCCAATTGAGACAAGGATCAAGTCTACTCACTAACTACACTAAGAGAAGTGAAGGACTACATTAGTGTAGTGTAGTCCTAGCTATTACCCAGCATAGTCCAACATCACATCTTGTCTTCTAACAATCCCAAGTAGCCCATCTAGTCCATTCAATGCTCAATTAACCCTAAATTGATACACTATTTCACCAAACCCTAGTTTGAGCCTTTGGCAAGCCTAAGGCATGGTTGATTATAATTAATGGTGCTACTTTTTCCTTTTTCCCCTTGACTACATTAGGGAAACCTAGGGCCTACATTGGGCTAGCATAGTCCCAATGTTCTAGGGTTATTAGGCATCATAAAAATCAATGCCCATCTCCAAAACTACTTTCAGGAGCCTCCACACCTCGCCAGGACCCCTAGTAGCCACATATTGCCAATAAATTGATCAAAAACATAAATAAAGTTAACAAAACTAAGTTTCCACATGGGACTACTTTAAGGATTGGGAGGACTATGTTGGGCCGATGTAGTGCTAGTGACTACCTAGCATAGTCCACTTAAAAAACAAAAACCATCATTTGTGAACTATAACTGAACTTTTGACAACACTAAAGCATCAACCTTGGTAAAATCTTACCACTTCCTCCACTTCTGTGCATCTAGACATGAACTTCGCTTGATGAAAATATGTTGGGCTAGCATGGTCCTTGTCCAGGACCCAACGTAGTCCCATTGAGGCTACCAAGAAACACCAAAAACCATTAACCTTAACTCTAGTAAGCCTTGAAACCCTAGTTTAAGACTTTTTGGGCATGAAACCTAGTTTTCTTCATAGTTTGACATTCATCACATAGACTTTGCTAAGGGGTGTGATACTATGCTAAGGAAGGCAAGGACTACGTTGGGGTAACATAGTCCCGCTCAAGAGGAAAAATGTGACAACAACATCCAATAGTAAGTAGCTCAAAATGGTCCAAAATCAACCTAGAATTATCAACCTTATTCCCATGGCTTCCAAGTGCAAATTTCACTTTATCAATCATTCCTTGTGACTATTCTGAGGCCTAATACCCTAGTGTAGTCACCTCTTGGAACATTATTTTCAACCTTCTAGGAAGCCAAAATGATCTTAGAAGTTGTCAAATTTCAATAACTACCCCATGTGCTGGCTGTTTAGGCCATTGGAAGCATGTAAATGATCATGTCAAGCCCTAGAAAGTGCCCTTAAAGGTCAACTATGTTACAGGTAGGTAGGAATATGCTGGGACAATGTAGTCACTAGTAAGACCCAACGTAGTCACATAAAAAGGATGTCAATCTTACTTTAAAATAGCTCCAAAATGAACCCTTGATGTGCCCAAGCTCTTTTGATAACCTTGTAGCCTCACCATGGCCCTAACGCCTAGAAATAGAAAACTATAACCTTTTTTGACTAGTATAAGCTAATTTTTACTATATGTATTTCATTTTCATAGATTTGATCTTGTTTTAGGCCTTGTTTTTCATTCTTTATACTTTGACTTCATACAACCTTTATATAACTTAATGTTCTACCATGTTCACTTTATTTTATCTATTATTACATTTGTTTAATCTTATTTAGCCTTAGATAGATGTTAATCAATGATATTAAGTCATCCTTGATCATTTTAGGCATGTAACTATGGATTGTCAAGGCCTTAAACTAGAGGCATGGCCTACCAAGGCCTTAAACTCGCACTATGTAACCTAAGCTAACCTAGTATAGTTTTATTTTTTTCATATATTGCTTTGGATTTAGCTTATAGTGGCTTTTGATTGACCTCATATAGCCTTTTTCTAATCCCATTGGTCATTATCTATCTCTTATAATCTTAGTTGACCTTGTTTACATTTCTTTTTGTCATTAATATAACATATGTTTACATGTTTACCAAAGTATCTTATATCATTTTAGCATGGTTTACCTATTTTTACCTAGGTGCAACTAACTGTGCTTATGGTTAATATGTAGGATTGAAGTATGTGTACTTAGAGGAAAATTTCCTTGCCTTTGAGCCTAAGTGGGCCTCATGCTGATATTGAATGATGCATCAATCCTAATTATTCAGACCTTGAGCCTGAGAGTCTTGACAACCACATAAACTGACTTGAAAAGCCTATAGAATCACATGAAAACCTAGTTAAAATCCTTGACCTTGATGTTGGTGACATAATTAAAGACTCTTTGGATGAGGTTCCTATCATAATACATGGTAGTGAGGAGAAAATCCTTAAACTAAGTTCCTCACTAGAATCTCAATAGGCTCAAGACATTACCAAGGTCCTATAGGATGACATTAAGACCTTTGCTTGATCATAAGAGAATATGCTAGGTTTACACTCATGTCTAATCCAACACAACATCATACTTTATCCTAGCATTAAACTAGTTAAGTAGAAAGATTATAAGATTAGGCTTGATTTGTCCTTGGTAGTTCATAATGAAATTATCAAACTCTACCAAGCCAGCTTCATTAGAGTTATTGACTATGTAGAATGGGTGTCCAACATCATGGTAGTTCCTAAAAAATGGGAGTATTCATATTTGCATTGATTTCCAAGACCTAAATAAGGTAATCATCAAGAATGATTCTAATTTTCCTAGTATTGATCAACTCATTGATACCACGACTAGACATGCCTTATTGTCCTTTATGGATGGGCTCTCAGGATACAACAAAATTAGGATCAACCTAGAACATTAGCTTAGCACAACCCTCATGACTTGGGGTACCTTTTTTTATACCATGATGTCTTTTGACCATAAAAATGTAGGAGTAACCTATCGAAGAGCTATGATGTATATTTTTAGTGATTACATGTTAGTATTACTCAATGATTATGTATCAAATATAGCCATTAAGTCCAAAGTGGCTAGTTACCATGCTAACTACCTAGACCTTGTGCTTAAATTATGCCTTAAGTTCAAAGTTAGAGTTAATCCCAAGAAGTGTGTCTTTGTTGTCGAAACTGGTAAGATGCTTGGCTTTGTAGTATTGGAAGTAGAGATACATGTTGATCCTGATAAGGTTACGGCCATCTCCAACTTGGTAGCACCAACTAACCTTAAGAAGCTTCGGTGATTGCAAGGTAGGACACAATTTATTCATAGGTTCATCACTAGGCTTACTGATATGTTATAATCCATGCAACACTTGCTTAAGAAAGAAGCTCACTTTGAGTGGACAGCTCAATGCCAAGAAGCCTTTAGAAACCTTAAGTAAGAGTTAGAACAACTACTAACAATCTATCCTCCACAAGAAGGTAAACCATTTTACATCTACCTTACTATCTTTGACATGTCTGTTGCCTCTCTACTCTATCAAAAACATGATGATGAAGTAAAAATGCTAGTATACTATCTTAGACATAAATTAGTTATGCATGAGACTTGATATTCTGAAGTGGGGAAGTAATTTCTAGCACTAGTCTTCTCATTGAAGAAGTGGAGGCACTACCTCTTTAGGAGTGAAGTCAATGTCATTTGTAAAGACAACATACTTAGAGTCATAATGACCAATATTTATGAGAGAAACTTTATAGCTTGATAGCAAGCCATAACAATACAGTTTGACCTTCATTATGTCTCTCAATCCTCAATGAAAGATTAAGTTATAACCATACAACTTACTATTTTTCTTTTTGATGACCAAGAAACTATAGACCCTAAGTTTTCCAATGAACATGTCAAAACTATTACTTAAGTGCCTAAAGATTATGAGGTAGTCATACATTTTTATGGAGCTTCAACTACCCATGGGACCAATGTTGCTACTATTATAACATTCCCATATGATGAAATCTAATGCTTTGTCTATCATTTTGAGTTTCCATGCACCAATAACATAGCTAAGTATGAGGGCTTGATCAAAGGAATGATGATAGCTCATGACCTAGGAATTAAGCATTTGATGATCAAGGTGATTCAAAACTTGAGGTCAACCAAGTAACCAAGGTTTACACATGCAAAGCCAAAAATTTACAACATTACTATGACTTAGGTAAATAACTATTACAACAATTTACAGATGCTAATATCCAACACATTCCCTAAAATGAAAATTCCATAGCTGACATCATCGCAACACTAGCCCTTAGCATTACACTAGATGTGTTTAGCAATTTTCCACTATGGACTATGCTATACCCATCATGCAAAGTGTTGAGGATACCTTTATGGCCATAGTTCATACTGCTTCTGTAAAGGAGTGGTACGATGATATCAAGTTTTACCTTATGCATGGTGATTATTCACAAGGCCTAACTACTACTCGAAAGGATGTTCTATGTAAATGATCAAAATAATATGTCATTGTAGGTGGTAACAAATTATGCCGACTATGTTAGGGTGGCATATTATTGAAATTCTTAGGTAGAATTGAAGCCAAAATAGTCCTAGAGCAAGTTCATGAGGATGCCTGTGTAGGACATAGAGGACCTAGAGCCATGGCTACTAACATTAGATGGTAAGGTTATTATTAGTATTATATGCAAAGCAACTACTTATAGAAGGTTGAAACTTGTGACATACGCCAATGACATAGTAATCTCATACATGTACTACCAACTAAGTTATACACTACTTAGATAACATGGCCATTTCAATGACAGAGGTTGGATATCATTAGACCTATAACACCTAAGTCTTCCATAGGGCATAGCTTCATCATTACTATAATCGAATACTTTACTAAGTGGGTTGAAGCTATTTCCCTAAGAAAGACTACATCTAAACAAGTTTGTAGATTCATCCTAGACAACATAGTGACCCATTTTGGTATACCTATGACCATAGTCATAGACAATGGAGCATAGTTTAGTAGCCAAGAAATGAAAAATTCATATAATGACCTTGGAATTAAGCACTATTTCTCATTACCTTATTACCCTTAGGCCAATGAACAAGACAAAGCAAGCAACAAGACCATAATCAACTTGCTAAAGAAAATGCTCAACATAGCAAGTGCAAATGGCATGAATGACTTGTCCATGCACTTTGGGCATACATAATGACATACTATATTGTAACAGGCATGACCCATTATAGTCTTGTTTATCGTTCTGAAGCTATTTTACCTCTTGAATTACATGTACCATTGCTCTAAGTGGTCTTATTTGACTTCATCAATAATGAGCAGAACAAGGAGTTACGTATCATGGACCTAGACTTGGTGGAGGAGCAACATGTATGAATGCTTACTTACATTGAGTGCTACCAAGAGAGGTAGAAATGGCAACAACATCGTAACTTAGGCAAGTGTAAGATCAAGGAAGGACACCTAGTCCTTAAGACCATTCATGATCATGTGGATAAATTCTCAGCCAACTAGGAAGGACCTTTCTTGATCATCAAGGCCTATGACAATGGGGCCTATGGGATAGTAGACATGGATGGTAATGAGTTGGCCAATATACTCAATAATTCCTATCTTAAAACATACTATATGTAGCTTGTATCAAGCATGATATTGATGACCATTAATAAGTAAGCTTGACCTCTATGTTTTGTTATGACCCTAAACTAGTATCATGGCCTGCCATGGTCTTAAAATGGCAATGCAACCTACTAGGGCCTTCAATTGTTAACATGTGACCTTGGGTATCCAGATTCACTGAACCATCCTTCATGGCATAATGTATCTCTTTGTAACTACATGATTTCTCTCTTTGGTTTTCTAGTTTTCTTGGAGTTGTGATTACAATATGAAGCTTGGATCCATTACAAGGGTGTAGCTCATCATGGCAGCAAGTCACCACATAACCTCAATGTGCAAGATTTGGTGAATTTGTTCTACCATATCAAGAGTACTTTTTCCACATCGTTTCCTTTAAGCCCAACACTGTAGCTTGAGTATAACCTTTCATACCTTGAGTAACAATGTTGACCTATGCTGACACACATGCGTCATAGCCATATGACATCCCTTCATTATGCTTCACCTCCAAGTCCACTTGAATGTAACACATCTCATTTAGTGGGAAAATGCTAAGTCCATCAAGTGTAACACACCTCATTCAATGGGAAAACCCCAAGTCCATTAACTATAACACAACTCATTCAACAAGAAAACCACATCAAAATCAACCTTGGCAAAGAACCCATTTCCAAGTGGCCAAAGAAATGTTGGAGTGAAGTGTTGGTTCCTCAAACACATCTACTGAGTGAACCAAAATTCTAAACATAAAGTGCATGGTCTAAATCATTTGACTAATATTTGTTAGCCCTTGTGATGATTTATTCATGACATCATTACTAGTTCATCATCATGACCACTCTTGAGCATGGTTGCATACTACTAAATCAAGCATAGAGAAAAGACATTGGTAATGAACCTATAGTGGTGTTTTTTATTCTTTTTCGATGTCTCTCAAGTTAATCCTCTAGACATTAAAAAAGAGGGGGCAATGAAACATCACCAAAATTCATGTTACAATTTCCATTTTTCAGCTTCAGGCCAAGTTTCATTATAAATGTAAGATATGTAGTACATAAGCTACAATCTTGCATATTTCAACATTTTTAGGTTGAAAATGCTTTAAAAGTTATTATCATGTTACTTATTGAGTGAGAAAAGGCATCTAATGTCCATATCTAGGCTTGGAAAGGCTAAAAATTCCTTGGGAATTGCTAAAATTGGTATTTCCATGGGTTTTTGTAGGGGTATAGCCTCAACTATGCTACATTCATTTTTAGTAGGCTCAGTAGATTTAGTAGGCTCAATAGCTACAATAGTCATAATAGCTATAGTAGCCATAGTAGCTATAGTAGTCAGCATAGTCACCACCAAGACTCGGCAAGAGTACAACATTAGAATTGTTGGAATGGCCATTTCTTTAACAACAATTAGCATAGTCATCCCAAGGTAACAATGACCAATGTAAATAGAATTTTCCACAATGGGTTCCACCATTTTTGTAATTTCCATCTATCTTTTTATTTTCCATCACTTTTTTCCATTTTCAAATCCTTTAGTGTAGTCACAAAATCCTATTTACTATTTATGATAAATGGATGGGTTTTATGGATGTAGTCCATTATAGACTTACCATAAATACCAACTATGTTAGTAGTAGATGGCCAACTATGCTAGTAGTAGATGACAACTATGCTAACATGTGACTGTTAACCACTATTGACATAGCTAAAGCACCACCAACATAGTCACAAAAGTCCATTTATAATTTATGGTAAATGGATGGGTTTTGTGGGTGTAGTCCATTTTGTACTTTTCACAAATGGCAACTACACTAATTGTAGTTGACTAACTACGCTGGTAGTAGTAATCATTGAAACCCATAATCAATGTCAATTTTTTAGCAATTAATGGCAGTCCCTAAAATGAAAATCCTAACCAATAAAAGCCCAAAATTGATACCATTTCTAGGTTTCTAATTTTGGAATCCTATATAGTAATTCCAAACACTTTGCATTTCAAGCACTATGGCATTTTGTAACTGCTGATAGTAATACCACTTTTCCATCATCCATCAAATCCATTTGTAATCCAACTACATTTTCAATCATAGAAAATGGCACTACTCTAGGTTTAGATACCCCAATGTAATTATCATTGCTGCTAAAAGTGCAAATCCTATCCCATTTTCATCTCCATTCCTAGTCATCAAAACCCATTATAGTTGTTACATTCTCACTTGGTAGTGTCATTTGGTGGTAGAAATTTGGATTATGCTGGGCATAGATATTTCAATGTAGTTTTCATTGCTCCAAATGTGGAATGGCAATCCCACTCCCACATAGTATATTTGGTGAAAATTGATGATAAGTTATGGTAGGCTAAAACTGGGAAGAAACTAGATTGTGAAGGCAACCTTCTCTAACGAACTTCTTGCTTCAACAAACAACTTCCTATGCCCTTGGCATAAACCTATATACCACAAACTCAATATTTATATTCTTTTATAAATATATTGGTTTATGATTGTGCAAATTTTGATTTTTTTTTCCATTATTATGCTTATTTCTATAATTGTAATTTTTTTTCTATTTTCATTTTTAGTAGGTTATTTTTATCTATGTTTTCACTAGGCCATTTTTGTCTTTTTTTCCATTTACATTCACAATTATGAAAACATTCTCATTTAATATTTTTTAAGTTCCTAGGTGATTGGCAAGACTATCTAGGGTACCTCAAATCCCATTCTTGTAGACGCCCATTGGATTTTGGGTTAAAACTATTCCAATGCTTCGATCTTTCTATTTTCCCTTTCTAGCAACCAAGATTTTCAACACTAGCACTTAAGTCATTTTTAGCTAAATTGGATTCATTTTTTAAGGACTATGCTTGGTTTGAAGAGGGACCATACTGGCCTAGCCTAGTCCCAACCCATCCTTAGCGTAGTCATGATGAAAGCTCTCAAAAATACCAAAAAAATACAAATCTTGTACTCAGACTAGCTCAGACAGGGTGTTAGGATTTTGTTCATATTTAGTGTAAGTCATTTTTTGCAATTTTGGGTAGTTTCTTCTAGACTACACTAGGCCTGAAGATGGACTACACTAGACCAACTTATTCCTAGCCTTACCTTAGTGTAGTTAATGTGGTGGTGAACAAAAGTCATGAAAAATATAAGTTTTGAGGTCATAGTGGCTTGGGTAGGCTTCTAGGGTTTATCAATAGTAGTTCTAGATCATTTCAAACAATTCTTGAAAATTTTTTAAGGGACTAGGCTAGGCTTTGGAAGGGACTACACTAGCCTGCATAGTCACCCTTTCCCCTCAATGTAGTCCAAGCTAGAGTGGTAAAAAATGTTGAAAAATTATAGGTTTTATGGCTAGATGACTTCAAATGGAACTTTAGAGTTTCTTGAGGTCAATTTGAAAGGCGTTTGATGTATTTTGGTCAACTCTTGGTGGACTATGTTGGGCTTATGCAAGGACTACATTATCTTAATGTAGTTCTTCTCTCCTTTCAGTGTAGTCCTAACAAAGAGTATTAAAGTGTGAACAAAAAGTAGGTTTTATGGTCATATAGGCCTAAACTAGGGTTTTAGGGCTTGACAGTGTAAAGTTTCATGGTTTTTGATGAATTTTGACAACTTCAATGGAACTACACTAGGCCAACACTAGCCTAGCATAATCTTAGTTCCCCATTTAGTGTAGTCCAAGTTTTGACATGAAAAATGTCAAAATAATAAGGTTTGACCTAGTTTGGTGCTTCAGGGTTGTTAGAAGATAACTTGAAGTTCACACATGATGGATTTTTATGTTTGGAGTGGACTACATCAGGTAGTCACTAGGGCTATGCTAGCCCAATCTAATCCTCCCAGTTCTTAGTGTAGTCCCATGTGGGAACATATTTTTATTGATTTTCTTGAGGTTTTTGGTTGATCAATGATTGTTTGTGGTCATTAAGAGACTTGGAAAGGTGTTGAGGCTTTAAAAGGTGCTACTGTAGGTGTGTAGTGATCTGTATGATATCTACTGATCTTTCAACCTTAGGACTACATTAGCCTAGTGTAGTCCTTAGTTTTCCCTGGTGTATTCATTGGGAATGGGAAAAAGATGACATTATCTACTGCAATCAACCATGTCTCAAGCTTACTAAAAGCTAAAACTAGGATTTTGAGAGATGGTATGTCGATTTGGGGTCAAATGGAGGCTGAATGGACTGAGTGGACTACTCAAGGTTGCAAGGAAGCAAGATGTGATGTTGGACTACACTAGAAATTATTTGGGACTATGCTAGCCCAATGTAGTCCTTCACTTCTCCTAGCATAGTTAGCAAGGAGGATTTATTCTTATTATATTTAGGTGTCTTTGACCAAGTTTCAATCCTATCAATATCTCTAACTAGAGTTCAGTGAGGTTAGATGATTGATTTGGAGGCAATGGAATCTTGGATGGTCTAGTGGAAGTCCATTCCATCATGGACTACATTGGACACAAATTGGGACTACATTGGCCAACATAGTCCTTGATCCCATTCAACATAGTCTTGAGAAATTGACAATTCCTTACTCAATATTGCTATACATGGCATGTTTCAAGCTTTTTGGAAGCATAGGATGAAAGTGGAATGGAAGTGGAAGTAGTTTTATGGCTTCTAAGAGTATTAACTTTTGCATAGTATAGCTAGGAGGTTGACTACTCCCATTGTAGTCATGGATTTTTGTGTCATTCTTGGATCATCTATTTTGGGGCCTAGTCAAAATTAGCAAGTTTTCACAAAAATATTAACACAACCCTAATGTAGCCCCTATTTTCTATTTCTTACTCAAAGTGAAGTGGAGTTGTAAATGAAAACTAGGGTTTTGGGATGGGTGCCTATGTTTGAATTGATTTCAAATGGGAAAAATTGAAAAATAATCATTACTATTTGTCTCACTTTTACCACTATGCCTTGGTTGGAGAGCTCTATTGTCATTATTTTTTCCTATTTCCTTTGTTCAATATAGTAGCAACTACTTGGGAACTACTTCCAATGTTGTTCCAACTCTTGGTGCACTACTACCAGTGTAGTCTTTGGAGTTCTCTAAAAAACTAAGGATTTTCTACATTCCAAGACCTCTTTCTAACACCATGACTATGAAGATGGTCCTTATTAGGAATCCTACATTGGAGGAGGTGGATGCCACTACCAAAATCCTATTACATATGTCCCATCCAAGGATTGGTGAGAGTTCCACCACCATCTTTCCTAGGTATATGATTTTCACCAGTTTTGTAGTCTTTTTTATGTGTTTCATTCTTAATTTCTATTTCATTTTTTATATCTATGATTGTGCACTAATTATTTCTTAATTTTGTGTAAATCCTACATATTTTGGTCATGTATACATAGGTCTAAGTTCATTTAGTTGTTTTGGTCTTGAAAAATTAGGTTTGTAAAAGAGGCTTATTTTCTAAGTGCATTTTCCTAAAACTTGGTATTATAGCAAGTTTTGTTATATCTAGGTTGTGATATTTGTTAAAAATAAAATTTAATAAAATCCTATCTATTATTTTTATGTGTTTTCATATGGGTGAAAGCCTGTTTAGCTTTATTTTTTCTAATTCATGGTTGAATTAAATTAGGTTTTATGAATTTTGTGTTTTTGAATGCTTTTTAATGAAAAAAGTAAGCAAAGTTGTGTATTTTTTTTAACTAAAAAGGTTGAATATTGTTTAAATATAATATTATGTGTTTTTATACTCTTTTTATGGTTTATAATGGTTGTGATCTTGTTTGATTTGGATTTATAATGAGAAAGTTATGGTTGTTTGAGTTGGGTTGTGTAATTAGGGTTTGTGCTATTTTTCCTATTTGCATGAAAGTTCACAAATGTTTTCCAAACAAATGACATGGTTTTTGAATATTATATGGCTATGGATACTTTGATTTTAATTTAATATTCAAAAAATTATGGAATCACTTTGTTTGGGGCTCAAAAAAAATTTGGTAAATTTTTTTCTAACCTTATGTGAAAAGGAGTTCATGTTGATGGCTATGGTCATGTCATTTTTGCAATTTTTTCTAAAAATTTGATTATTATTTTTAATTATTTCTTATTTTTGAGATTTATTTTAAGGTTTTACAATTCCAATAGCTATGAAATCATCAAATTTTGTTAAGCAGTTAATTAGTTATGGTCATTTTTGTTTGGTTGTGCAAAATTGTGGTTACAAGGTTGTTATGCATTTACCCCTATGAAGATGGGTGAAATTGAGATTGGAAAAAAACATTTGTACAATTTCCCACGGTTTTGTAGATATTTTGGGATGTGAGGAAGGTAGTAGAAGTTGTTTAGGTGAAAACAAAAAAAATCATATTTTTTATAATTGTTTTCCTATGGGCATTTTGGTGCTAAGTGTGAGATTTGGTTGAATGTGGTTACAAACTTAAGTTGTATGTTGAAATATTTTCTAAGTGTAGAAATATTCAAGGAAGTTGAGAATTTAGTCCTATAGTATCACATTCACTTTTTTAGTCCTAAACTGTTAATTCCATGTTTTTAGTTGTAATCAGTCACTATTGCAATTTTAGTGTTAAACTATCATATGATAAATTATTTTAAGTTTTTTTAAGTGTTTTTTACTATGTTTAATGGTTATAACGCTTTCCTTTTAATTTTTCATGGTTATAATTGTTGTGTTTGGATGTTAAAGGGCCTTCTTGAAGCCCATCCTTGTTGTCATTAAGATGGTGGGGCTATTATGTTACATTCATCTCCTTGGGCCAAACTCCCTAGTTCTAGATATGGAGTGGGATCGTAGTGGAATATGGTTTAGGCCAGGGGCCAAAGACTTCCTTGCTTATGTCCTACAAAACATTAGTATGATGTTTTGGTATCACTTGATGACTAAGGATGTAGTAGTGATCATAGAGACCATTTTGCCTAGGTCCTCTAACTTAATCTTCAAGTTCTTGATGGGTGAACTTGATGCTTGCATGAAGGGAGAGAAAAATGATGCCACTACTACTATGGGTTCTCACAAATCATCAAAAATATGGAAGATTCTTGATTTTAGTTAGTATAATATGAACAACACTTTAATTATTTTCCATCATGCACATACATTATTCCAAGATCCCCAAGGGTAAGTAAGGTTGTCTTTAGATTTAAGATTATTTTCTATCATTGTGAAATTAAGTTATGATGATTTTTTGTTGTTTCACATGCATATAGGTTTAGGATGGATGAGTTGTTCTTAATCAGAGGTGAAAATCTCTTTCTACTAGCCCCCATAGCTTTAGAGGTGTTCACCAAAAGCCCAAACATGAGGCTTGTGGTATTGAAACAACTAGAGGATGACTTCAAAGATAGCATCAGATGCCACCCTAAGGCTTATATGAGTTGCCTAGAAAATTGAACGATGGATAACTTGTGGTCCAACCCATCTCTAGATGACTTAGATGTAAACCCACTACCTAGAGCTCCTTAGATGCCTACATCAAATAGGTGAAGTGAGTTTTTCTTTTACTTTGTTGATTTTAAGTTATTCATATGCTACTATTTTTCTAATTATTTTGGTCTTGGTTGTTTACGTATTTGTATTTGATTTTGTTTTAACTTAGTTATATTTTTATTGTAATTTTCCTTGCATGATGCACCTACACTAAGGCTAATGGACTATCCTTTTTTCATGTTGTAGAGGCTACTCCATCAATTGAAGTTACAATGGTCACTTCAGGACATGTTGAGTAGACCTTGATTATTAAGTTTGGTGAGGTAAAATCATCACAATATTGGCTGTTAGACCATGCACGTAATGTTGTACGTGTGAGAGTTGTACATGTGGGCCTATATGACTTGTTCATGGCTCCACGCTTGATCATTTGCACTATAGAGATGTTGCACATCATTAACTCCTTTAGCCAAGGAATTAAGAAGTTCACCACTCAATTTCATGGTGTGACTAGTATTTTGGAGGTTAGTGCATCCATCTTCATTGACCTCTTTCACATTCCAAACAATGGCATGCCAGTTATTGCAAAAGTAGTTGGGGAGGTGGATCACTAAGAGGAAGTAGAAGAGTGGCTAAATGCTCACCATGGTGCCAAGGGATACTCTCTAAAATAGATCAAGTCACCATTGATTAGAGAAATGTATCCATTTTTCTAATCCTAGGAATTTTCTAAATTGATATCATAGGGAAAGATCTTGGGCACAGAGCAAGCTTAGGCCATGAAGTAATTACTTATAGAGGGTGCTCAATTCAACTAGGTTGCACATTTGATTTTTGGGATATAGTGGGATATTAAAAAGTTTTGTAACAACCTCAGTACAAAGTTCCATGTGCACTTTTTACTTTTTGTAGCTTACTTATAGAGGTTTGTGGAGTTTCTAATGGTGAGGAAGGATGGATGGCGGGTTATCCAAGATTCATTACAACTCACAAAACCTTGGATGAAGCTCCTTGCTCTAACCACATAGGCCTAGGACCTACCAAAAGCTATTGGTGAATTGCTATCTATCACTACCAAGGGAATTAGTGGTAGGCATTGTGTATCCCTTGATAGCATGGGGGTAGAACCTCTCATAGTACCATCTAGTATCAAGAAGGCTCAAAAGCTATGCAAAGAGGTTGAGGGGATAGCTAGGGCCAAGCTTAAGAGGAATTTGTTAGATGAACCAGCACGAATGATTATGGAGCTTGTGAAGAAGCGAAGGTTGACTATCAAACTTAGAGATGTGCATCATGAAGTTAGAGGTACGTTATATCTTGGTTTATTTTTTCATTATTCTATTTCAAAGTTATGTTTTTAAGTTAGTTACATGTTTTCTTTTAGAAAAAATGTGCTGAGTTATTCTTTTTTTCTATGATTGGTGTTATTCTAGATAAGTAGCAAGACAGGGAAGCTAGGGCTACAATAGTAATAGCTAAGGAAGAGCAAAGATGTCAAGAGGATGAGAAACTACCAGGCCAAGAAGAGAAAATATTAAAGCATTATGAGGATGTTATGTTGTAGAATGAGGACTTACCCCCTCTTCCTCCTATGGGCCACTTTGACACCATGCTGGAGGACCAATAATTAAGTGAACCTCCCTTTGTTATATCAGAGGATCCTTTAGGTATGTATGATCTTCAATTTTAAGCGTTGTACATGTTATCTTCAATTGATTCATGTCTATCTTTGGCCATGATTATTGATTGCTTATATTAGAGGACCGTTTAGGTATGTATGATCTTCAATTTTAAGCATTGTACAAGTTATATTCCATTGATTCATGTCTATCTTTGACTCTGATTATTAATTGCTTAATACACTTATTGCAAGCCAAGAGCCATAGCAAGAGGGTTCAACTTCTACCTTCCACATGCAACCATGGGGAGAAACCCGTGATAAAATTGAATTTATCTAGGATGTAGCTAAAGATATGATTAGTTGATTGTAGTAGATAGCTCCTAAGATTGGTAAGAATTTTAACCTATTTTTTATTTATTATTTTTTCTATTTTTGGTCCTTTATTAAATCTTTGTGGTTATATAGTTTTTTTTTTTGTTACTATGTGATTTTATTTGGTAGACATTTTTTTTGTTGGTTGCAATGCCTAAACTGAGTTGGGATCCTAACAAGCTAGTGAAGGTGAACACATTGTCTTCCTTACCTTATAATTTAGAGAATGTTCCATGTGGGCTATATGAGAGTGCCACTGGATGTGCACTCTCATGTGCTAAGTCCTTATGGGAATGAAGATGATCCAATGAGTTCCTATGGAACAAGTTTTAGAATTGAGGGAGAAGAACAAGAAGCTAAAAGAGGAGGTGATAGACCTCAAGGATTGCAGAGACTTCATAGAAGCCCAATTGGACAACAGAGACTCCTTGCATAGTAGGAAAATAACTTAGGCCTATTATTGGAGTGAAATCCAAGGAAAGGTTTTCCTTTCTAGATAGATAGAAGAATAGAAGCTCCAAATCAATCTCATCAATTGCAAGGCTAGTGAGTGGAAAGATTACGATGGTTGGGTTCTTGAGTGGGGTCATGCACAAAAGGGCTACAAATGAATGTACAAAGCTAAACGAGCTGTCTATCTTAACTAGCTAAAGGATGAGTCTATAGAGCAACAGAAGCTAGAATTATTCATGATGGTAATCACTGCAAAGGAGGTTTATAAGATATTTGCAAAGAACATGATTGTAGATAACTCCCCTACTCATCAGATCACTATTGCTTCAAGTGAGCAAGTACCACCATGTTCTCACATGATCCCCCTACATGGAGTGACATTAATAAGACTAATATCCTAAAGGGAATTGATCTTGAGGACACGAACTAGGCCATCATGTCTGAAGATCAACTCCTATACCATCTAGAGGTTGGTCTTCAAATCTTTCTTGAGGAACATGCAGCTTTGGAACCATCTCAAGTTTACTTATTTTAGTTTTGGTTTTGTTTTGTTTAAGTTATTTAGTTATTTTTTATTTATGTGTTTGTTACTAATTAGTTTTGTTTTGTCATGTTACAAGCACTAGAAGACATTGATGGCCCTAGTGGCAAGAGTGGTGATGATGCTACACCTCCTTGACCAAATGTCCCTTCGTTCCCTCAGTTGCTTTTCCATTTCATTTGTTTTTAATTCATGTTGATGATGATTTATGGCTAGTGTTAGCCAAAATAATTTATTTTTGGATAGTTTATTTTCTTATGATTATGATATTATGGATGTTTTAACTTTAATTTAAATTTTAAATTTTAATCCTGGTTATGATGTTATAGTGTTATGGTTTTGTTTATGTTACAGTTCTACATTGTAATTTATGTTTTAAGGTTACATTAGCTAGACTTGGTTGTCATGTGATAAGAGGTTAAAATGGTTATGTAATAAGGTTATAAACTAAAGTGAAAGTGAAGTATAAGGTTTTTTGCCAGTTATAGGCCATGGTAGACCATATGATACTTAACATAAAATGCATATTTTTTGGATATTTCATGCTTTATAAATTTTTATGGATTTTTTTCTTAGTTTCAAAATTTTTATGTTATATTTTTTTCATTTTTTGAAAAGAAAAAAGAAATAGGCTTCAACAATAAATGAATGTAAAACAAAGGCAAATAAAGGATTCAACATAAGGGGATATAAGGTGAAAAATGCAAAAGTAAGTAAAGTATAAACTAGGCTATCAAGTTATAAGTACATATAGCTACAATGTTGTAAGCACATAGGGCATAGGAAGGATTAGAATTACATATCACTTATGTAAGTGTTTTCTAATCTTCAAAAGATTGGGAAATGCATATGGTCTATTTTGCACTAGTTTATGCTCTCTATCTCCTTTGCTAACAATGTTGAAAGGGAGCTCTCTCCATGATGCATTGATGGATTTCTCATTGTTCATTTTGGCCTATTTGGATTCATCAACCTCTTCAATTTTATGGCCAATGTTAGGAGTTTCTTCTTGAAACTCCACTTCAAACCCTTACTCTACATCAATGTTTTTAATAGCTAATGGAGTTACACTTTCACTATGAATAATGATTTCATCTCCCTCTTAAGGCAAGTGAATTTGTTGGTGAATAGGTGAAGACACAGCTTACAATTGGGCAAACCAAGATCTTTCTAGGATTTGGTTTAATCCTTGTGTTTCTTCTACTACCAAGAAATTTCCATTGTATGGAATTACTCCCCTATCACGAAATCTAGAGAAATAAAACCTTTGACTGCAACCCATGATCCATTAAAAGATTTAATGGCTGAGATCATCAAATGTTACATTTGTTCCATTAGGTTTAAGCATTCAACAATATTATAGGGTATGAAATTGGTTGTTGCCCCATTTTCTACATGCATCTTTATTGTCCAACCCATATGGTTATAAACAAACATGCCTTAGCTACTTCATCATTTTGGGGTTTTGTCTCGACTTTGCTATCATGAAGAACCAATGACTTTGGCTTAGATTCCTTGGGTGAAGAGGATGCCATGAGTGCATGGATAGAATCTTCATTAGTAGGGACATCCTTGCTAATAGGAATGGAGGTCAACATCTTAACCAATGCCTCATGGTGGGCAACAAAAGTCATGACCAGGTCATACAAACTCAAGGTTATGTTCTTTTGTTTGAGTGATTACTTAACCTATTCCATTACATTAAGGAAGTTTTGATTATTAGTTTTTGATTTGTTATTTCTAACTTCTTGCATGCACCCCAAAATATTAACTTCATGCTTGGGATATGGTTATGGCCTAGCCTCTCTTTTTCCTTCTTCAAGGTTTGGGTCTTCCTATGGTTTACTTGTTGAAGCAACCTAGGTTGTAGAATTCATGGGAATGAATAAAATGGGAGTGAGCTGCAATAGGCCTACTTCCTTTCCTCACTTGGTCTACTTATCAATGTTATTCTTGGCCTTCTACATAGCCTTATTTTGTTGTTTGATTGGGAATTTTTTTATTCCTAGTTGATTGCAAGGAATTAGACATTGCATTGGCCACCATGGGGGGTTGTTCTATTCTTGAGGTAGCTTGTGTTCTAAAGGGCTAGGGCATCCGAATGATAAAAGGATCCTTAGGAGGAATTCATGATGGTACCCTTACAACAAAAGGGGATCTTAAGCTAGTAGAAGCTAAATAGCCTCTTTTGTTACGAGGGAGGTACTCAAATCATGAATGGCTCCCTTACAAGCATTTGATTATCATCAACATTGAATGTTGATTTAATGTATGAATTTTTGCTAATGTTCAATGGGTCTTTATTTATGTGCATCAACTAGTTCCGTGGCCTAACCAAGTTCTAAGTATCTAATACTAGTTTCCCTCTTTTGATCATCCTTTGCAGGTCATTTTTAAGCACATGGAAAAAATCAGTATCATGATCCAAAAACTAATGGTAATGAAAAACACAATCAAGCTTAAAGTATTTTGGCACTAAAGGATCATCCTTAGTTTCTTAAGTAGGATTTCTCACTATTTCACATAACCTATCATTCCTTTTATAGGCAATCTCAATCATTTGTTTATATTGAATCCTACTACTCTTCAATAGTTGGTCTAGAAGCTTCAATAGCTTAAGTGGAAACATATTATATTTAGTTTGGTCTTTCTACGTGAAGTTAGGCCTAGATGTAGTTAATGTAGTGGCCCTAAAGGTTGAGTGTTGGTTGTCATTATTGGTGGCAGGGGTCTTGGGTTGGTTAGTCCTTGGGACCTAGTTAGTTGATCTACTCGCTTTAGTTATAGTTGTTATTACTACATTATTTTGCCTACATTATTATATCTTTATGTGCATGTTGGTCTTGGGACCAAGGGGGTAGAGGTGGGCACTATGGTCTTGGGAGTCCCTTGTTGGAAGAGTCTCACCAAAATGTTCTCAAGATCATACTTTGCCCTAAATTCATCTTCCTCCTCTAGTTTTCCATTGAGGGTAGCCTTCTGGTTATCTTTGTCTACCTAAATGAGGGATAAAATACTAATATAGAAGTTATTAAGGGATATTTGGTCATATGGGAAGGGGATATACTCCTTCCCATTGTAGTGGATGAGCTCAAACTCCCTCTTGGCCTCTACTTCCACTTGTGGGATCAGCATGCTAGCTTGGATCTTGGTACAAAGGAAGTTGTAGTGCTCTTCATTTATCACCAAGAACCCAAGACTCTACCCTCTATGTCTCAAGGACTACCTACACTTGATGATAGCAGGGTCTTTGGGATCATATATCCTCATGGCATGTTGGCTAGACTAGTTGTTAGTGAATGTGAACAACAACTTGGTTGACTATTGGAATGACATGTTGAAAATTACATTTTTTAGAGTTTTACTATTTTTGAAGAAAACGTAATAAGTAATAAAAACTATAGTAAACCAAAAATAGAAAGGTAGTAAAAGATAATTGCTAAATAGTGAAGATAGAAAAAGGAAAAGAGGTTTACCTACTGGATGGAAAACAAATGTCATAGTAGGAATGATGCTAGACAAAATGATGCTAAACATAATGATGCCAAATAGAATGATGCTAGATGGAATGATGCTAAATGAAATGATGCTAAATAGAATGGTTGTTGTAATAAACATGAAATCTACAACAAAGCCCAACTCTATTTCTATTACCATACCAAGGCTTATGGAAGAAGGTTTAATAGGCAACATGAGTTTTGTAGGTATGATGGAAGAGCAAAAATGGGTATAATGGATTTATGGCCAAGAATTTGGGTGGAGGCCCTTCTTCTAGTGCTAGAAAACTATTAGAGATGGAAATCTTAGTTGCTAGATTGGGAAAATTGAAGGATTTGAGTGTTGAAATATATTTAACCCTAAATCCCAAGGGCATCTAGAAAATGGGACTCAAGATGCCCTAGATAGTCTTGCAAATTATGTACGGACTTATAAAACATAAATAGAAATGGCTATGAAAACATAAACATAATTGTAGAAAAAATCAAAAGTGAAAATAAAAATGTAGATGGAACTGGTCAAACAAAAATGTAAATGACTTTAGAAATGAAATAGAAATGGTGTTTTAGTTGCAAATCCAAAACGAAACAAGTGTAGAAAGAGAAACATAAAATAAAACTTGCTCAACATGAACAATAAATTTTATAAAATATAAAGAATAAAGGTTCATGAAGTATAAGTTTTTGTGTGAAAAGCACAAATGGGCACTAGTATAAGTGTGAATTTTGTTAGAGAAGGCAAACTGCACCTTGCTACAATGCCATGTTTCAGTCTCTTCCTAGCTTTGATTCTCAAGAACTCTTTGTCAATTTTCATTGGGGTTTGAAAGAGGAGTATGGGAATGGGATTACACTTTTGGTGTAATGGCTGCCACATGGGAGTCTCTATGCCTAGTGTAGCACCAATTTCTACTACCAAAAGTGTAAGAAAGATTACAAGGGCTATCATAGGCATTAATGGTTGGAAAATGGAAGATGTTGTTATTGCCAAGAGGTTGCAAAAATGCTAAAGTGCTCAAAATGCAAAGTGCTTGAAATTAAAAAATGGCATTGGAATTGGGTATTTATAGGGTAGGATTGCTATTTTTGAAACTACACCATTGCCATTGATTATTGATATATTGGTGTCAACATGCAGGTTGCAATGGTTATCTTCTCCCAATGTAGTTACTATTTGTGGTAAGTCTAGAATGGACTATAGGCACAAAACCCATTTTTTTACTATAAATAGTAAATAAATTTTTTTGACTATGTTGGCACCCTTATGACTACATTAGTTTTGGTCAACAGTTATATACTTTCAGCATAGTTTCCATTTATGGTAACTTAGGAATAGGCTATAGTTGCAAAACCCATTTGTTTACTATAAATAGTAATCATACTTTTGTGACTATGTTGACATCATTCTTACTATGCTAGCATTGGAGGGCTATGATAATCTTACTGGAAAGTGGAAAAAGCGGTGTAAAATATCCAAAGAGTTGAAAATTATGAAAATGATGGAATCTATTGGAAAGTGTTGTGCATGGTGAAGAATGTTTTCTTTATTGGCTATTGTTGACTTACAGTGATTACACTAACTATTGTTGAAAAATTAAAAATTCCAACAATTTGAACGTTTCACTTTTGCTAGGTCTTGGTGTTGACTATGTTGGCTACTGTGATTGTAGTTACTGTGACTACTAAAAATGGCTTCAACGTAGTTGGGACAATATCCCTACAAAAACCCATGAAAATGTCATTTTTAGTGATTCCAAAGGCATTTTTGGCCTTCCCAAGTTCGAATATGGACATGGAATACCCTTTTCTACTTGGGAAACAAGGAAATAACAACTTTTGAAGCATTTTTTGGCTCCAAAAAGTTGAAGTATGTGAGATTATATCTCAAGGACTACATATCTCACATTTACAATGAGTTCTTCCCCCAAGTTGGAAAGCATGAAATTTGGTAGTGTTTCACATATTCTCCTTATTTTATTTCTCTCTAGGTTATATGCATTTTCTACATATTTATTCTTTTATTTTTCTCATCTATTCCACAAACATTATCTTTTTCTACTTCATATCTACTAATGCTTACGTTGTCAAATTTTTCCAATGACTTTCAAGTTTTCTTTCTACTTGAGAAAGATTAAATAAGAGATTAGCTTTCTTAGACCATTTGGTGGTTACAAGATTACTTAGCCTAGTTTTGTGTTAGGTTATGCTAGGTCTTGTATTATAATAATCTTTACTACAACATCTTTTTGGTGCAAGAAGGAGGACCCCTACAAAACTAACATTGTTTCTAGGATTCACTCTCTTATTGCATTTTATGCCATACTTTTCTATGTGTTAATGATGTGCTACATCAAAACAGTGATGTCATATTGGTTCCTTGTAACTTCAAAATTTTCATTAAATAGAAATTTCTCACCTTCTATTTCAAGTCAAAACCTATTTGTAGGGACGAGTTGATGCATTGGTGATAGTTTTGTAAAGTCATAATTACTTTTGCAATTTTAACTATGGCATCATCCTATGACTTAGGCTTTTCCAAGATTGAGAAGATTATGGACCTAAGGAGAAATCAAGGATTTTCAAAAGCACTAAGCTTGAAAGGCTAAAAAATAGCCTATGCCAAACAAGAGCTATGTTATCTCTTTACATATGACATATTCAAGGTCACAGAAGTATATGAGCAAGCTAATGACATGTCATCATTTCTTCTCAATCCAAATCATCCAGTTAAACTAGATAATAAGAAAGCAGAAGATATTTAGAATTTATCATGGACTAGGAAAAGATGTAAGAACACATACGTTTGCAAATTGAAGAGGCTAGGATGAAAAGCATTCTAAATAGACCTCTCCATTCTTACATCACTCTTATATAAAGGATAGGAAGTGTGATCTCTAAATCTAATATTCATCTAAAAAATGTAGATGAAAAGAAACAAATAGGAAAGCTTGACAAAGATAGCTCCCTTTCATATCACATCCATAACATTAGTAATAAATCCATATTTTACTCAAGCATGATATCGTAGATACAATATCACATCTATGATATCAGAGCTCATTCTACATCATCATTGATGTGATGTCTTGGGAGCTGTGTGGTCCTATGAATACCGATACTTAGTCTCATAAAAAAAAATTTCTTCCATCCCTTTGCAAAACTCTTATAGTTTATTTCTATAGTTAGCAATAGAGTGAATGTCTATAGTGTGGTGTTGAGAAATTGTACATCTTTATTTGAGTGGATTGTACTTGAGTAGGGTTCATGAGTAGAATTAAAGATCAAGATTGTTTTTCACCATTGTAGCATGCACTTAGTTCTTTTATTACACGCTAATTTCTTACTTAGAGCCTAATTTTCATGTTTACTTTAGCTTAGTTCTTAACATTTTCAAAGTACTTTACTTTACATGTTCATTTGTAAGGAAGAATGAGTATGATTGGTTTCAAGAATTAAGTGTAATCATTTGGTAACTTAGTAATGGTTTCACTTGATTTGCTTAGTAGTGAACTCACTTGGTAATCCTAGTAAGAGTTACATGAGCCAAAGATGTGACTGGAAAGCTAAGATTGGATGCTCATCACCATAGGCTAGCATTGGTTTACATTCTTGTTATCACTTAGAGTTAGATTTTTATCTCACTTTCATTATGTTTTCAACTAGGAGTACTATGATCTAATAACATCAATGTATCATATGCCTCAATGAGAGTTAAGCCATATACTTGAACTTCACTAACTTAAAGTGGGAAGACAAAAATCACAAACTTATATTATCCATTCATGGATTATGATTTTATCACACTTATGCATTCGTGACTTGTATGGTGGAGTGTTGGGATATCCTACTACTCATCATTAGCATCATTGTTAGGGATTTTTCAATGTTTTATGAGTAGTTGATCCTATAGAGTTCACTATATTAAGAACCACAAAGTTTATTTTTTACCTTTTAAATTAATCTTAATAACACACACACACACACACACACACACACACACACACAAAACATGGCTTCAACATTGAAAGAGAAGTTATCACCTAACAAAGATCAATAAAAGAGTCATTACAAGAGACATGACAAGGGAGACTAGAGCATGCTTATGTAAATAAGGATTTCATATGCTCATACTAATCCATATTATCTTAATTTTATATTAATTTTTCACTAGGATGAATAGTTAATGTGGAGAGATTTGCAAGGCAACATTGTTTTGCCTCCAAAATGTTCAACACCATCTATGCTTCAGGAAACCTTAATGGGGATGAACCTTGGTTATGCATAATAAGGGTATCATGTGACTAAACACATGACCATGTTGTACCAACCCACAAAGATGCAAGAAAGAAGGGATGCTACCATGGAGACAAGATGTTAAAATAACAAGCGAAAGAAAGCCAATCACAATGTTTTTCTAGAGAAAATTAATGAGAATGCATTCCTAATGGAGAAACTCCATGGCAATAATGAATCCCATTCACAGATACCTATCATTCTCTTAGAAGAACCTGTTAAGATACAATTGAATTTAGTCCTTGTAGAGATGTCAATAAGAGAGGTAAAAGACCCAAAACATAGGTGGAGCTCAAGGCTAAGAGCTTTTGAGAAATCACAAAGGGATGAATCATGGAGTTACAAAAGGAGAACTTGCTAACATTGTTCTCCAACTACTTTCTCTTCCTCCTCATGGGCATTAGTAGAATTTTATAGAAGGGGACAAAGACCTAGATATTACAACAAGGAAAGATAGAGGAATCATGAAAGGGATGAATATCATAGAAGGTATTATGATCAAGAAGAAGATGAGTATGAACAAATTAGAGACATGATTAAGCATGAAGAAAGAGAGTTCTATGAGCACCAAAGGAGACATCACCACAATAGAGCTTATGAACTCAATGATCATAAAGAACCCATACTAATCACTCACAGTATGAACAATATTAGATAAGCAATGTATATACCAACCAAGCACATCAGGGATAGTTGCATCAAGTGACTAGATATGAATAACATTTCTAAATTTGAAGGTGGATACAATGTAGATCCACAACACCATCTTCAAGAATTTGACAATGCTTGTGCCCTTCAAAATATTGAAAGTGATTGGTAGAAATAAAAGTTATTATCATCAAGGAGGAAGATAGGTGTTTCAAATCCTTAAAACTAGAGTCAATTCAAATGTGAAGTACCATGTTAGAGCTTTTTAATGAAAAACATCAAACCTACTCTAGAGTGTCAAATTTAGAAAAATAAATCCAAGGATGGCACCAAGGGACACACAAATCTCTTAATAAAGCAATGGATAGATATTATCCTTTACTACATATATGCCCAAGCCATGGATTTTAACAAATGGAATAGATAAAGCATATCATTGATGGGTTAAGAAACAAGACAAGAAAAACCCTTAAGGTATATGCCCAAGGAAGACTATCAAGGATGACTACCCATCAAATTCAATAGTTGATAAACCAAGTAGCAAAAAAGGAAGAAGAATTAAAGAAAAGAAATCAACTGAAGAGTGTAATTGAGATCCCTCAATAAGAAAATGAGATATGAAAATGTATGACAAGAAAGAAGATGAAACCTTAGAAGATGTGATTTAAAAGAACACTCTACCAATTGAAAATTTGATTAATAACATAGCAATGAAGATTGAAAAAATGTGAAACTCAATGGATTAGAAGTTCACTACAACTCTCAAGATAGTAGAAGAAAGGACTAAAAAAGTACTAAACAAAGGCAAAGATAAGAAAAAGAGAAGAGATCATGGACATGAGAGTGATAAATAGAAAGGAAAAGTTGGTACAATTCAGGAATTCATAGGCTCTAGTTTAGAAGAGGAGAAAGAATGCAAAGTATTGTAGTATGAACATATTAAGGGATGTTACTCTATCATGGTCCACTTGCAAGAATTTGGGGCATACACACTTAACCCAAGATTTGTCAAAGAAAAAATGCAAAGATGGTTACCTTATCCACAAAGTAATCTCAAGCAATCCTTTTAGCTAATATATTATCTAAGTAAAGCCTATCCTTATCTACAAGAGTAATACCAACAATAGTGGCAACAAAAAAAAGTGTGGGGAATGCCATCACTGAGGTAATAATATCTATATAAGCAATTAGATCCTTATGGATATTATGTCCAACACCCAATCTATTTGTAAAATGCTTCAATCCATGCTTCTTCTCATTATTATCCACTGGAATGTTATTGCTCCACTACACCAAGGATGAACCCTAATCCTTATGCACATAAACCATTAGCTAGCTTGTGAAACCAACCTTCTAATTCTCTATTGCCAGTGCCACCACTAGTTATGCAAAGTGAACAACCAACACAACCACAATAAAAGAATGTTATAAGGGTAGTGAACACATAGGAGGAGATGATGATAAATGAACCTCAATCTAGGAAATGTTTATTCTTCCAAACAAGTCCAAAAAGGCTTTAAAGGATGGAAACTCCATCTACATTAATCCCATATACACATACTCCTCAAGGGAATATTGGGATTCTACATTCTACTAATCCAAATTTGAGTACCATCATGCTCACTAAAACCATTACACATTGGATTAAGGTAGGAGCACTTCCCCAAAAGATATGCAAAGCTTTACTAGATTCTAGGATAAGAGTGAACTTGATTTCACAAGATATGTACAAATCTTAAAATCTTCCTCCACTAAGGAAAAGAAACATCTAATTAGAGCTTGTAGACTAGTCAATTACTATTCCACTTGGACAAGTGGTTGATGTCATCATCACCATAAGTCGCTAGTTTGACCTTGTTAACTTCTTAGTAATACACATGGGGAAAAAAATGGAGAATTTCCTATAATCATGGGAAGAACATGGCTTAGCACTATGGATGCTAAGCTAGGAATTAGAGACTTGTCTTTGGAGACTTCCAAGGAAGATGAAGCTATAATTATACAAAGACTTCGAGTTCCATGTATCACATACAATGATAATGGGTGCAATTGCGTATGGAAGATCAAGGCTATTAAACAAAAAATTAGTATAACATGCAATCAATGTGTAAAATAAATATGTGTGCAATAATGCCTATATATAATAGCCATCAAACAAGAAGGCACTTGGTGGTTGATTGCTAATGAAGAGATAAAATCCAAAATATACATGGAACTAAATAATCAAATTATTATAAGTGTCTATGTTGAAGAAGCTAATAAGTTAGAACAATTAGGGAGGAAACATCTCTATGTATAATTATACCAAGGAGAAGACATTGAATGTGGACAGCTAGAGATCCTAGACAAGTTTGAGCTAGAACTATTAGAGTTAATAGCCCTACCGAAATTGTTAGAATATGCTTTTCTAAATAATAAAAAAATGGTAATCATCAATGCCAAACTTGATAAAGACCAAAAGAAAATATTATTAGAAGTTATCAATAAATGGCCAACAGCATTCTAATGGTCCTATGATGAAATAATATACATCAACTTATGTATATGTTAACACCAAATTTACATAGATTTAGCTATCAAGCCATGCCACCAACCTTAAAGAAGGTTGAATACTAAACTCAAAGAAGTCATAAAATAAGAATTGGAAAAGCTATTAAAGGTAGGATTCATCTATCAAATCGAAGATAGTGAATGGGTTAGTCCCTTAGTGATTATTTTGAAGAAAGGTGATAAGTTAGGGATCTACATTAATTTTTAGTTGCTAAACTCCATGACATTAAAGGATCATTTCCCTCTACCATTTGTTGACTAGGTCCTTGATATCATAGCAAGACATAGTACTAAAATTTCCTTGATGGGTACAATGAGTGCAACTAAATTCACATTGGATCAAAAGATCAACAGATGACTATGTTCAAAAGTCCATGGAATAAATTTGACTACAAGCAAATGTCCTCTTTCTTGTGCAATTCACCCACTACTTTTCAAAGACTAGTACTAAGTATCTTCCAAAAATAAATTGGTAATGGCATAGAAGTATTTAGGGATGATTTCTCTACTTATGGGCTAGATAATTGATAATCGTCAATAAGTAAGCCTACTTTCAATGGTCTGCTATGACCTTAAACTAGCAACACAATCTACCAAGGCCTTAAATTGGTACCATGGCCCACCATAGCCTTAAACTAGAAACTTTGGTAACTTGGATATCCTATATGCATTGTAGCATTATAATGTGCAATGGTGTTTTGTATTCTTTCTTGGTGCCTCTTGGATCAATCCTTTAGGCACCAACAAAGAGGGGCCATTAAAAGACCACAAAATTTTACATGTTATAGCCAATATTAATCATGTAGCTTTCACATCATAAAACCTGAGGCAAAACTTCATTATAAATGTGAATATTGTAATCCAAAATTGTCAATTACACATACTTTATACTTGTGGGGCTAAAAAATGCCTCATAAGTGGTCAAAGCCTTATTTCCCAAGTGAATAATGTCACCTAGTGTCTATATTTGGGCTT
>MNCI01034627.1:199536-259790 GCA_015680685.1 Gnetum montanum | reverse complement strand
GGGGGGGGGGGGGGGCGCGGTGAAAAATGACTTTTGGAATGCCAAAAAAGCTAATTTGATAGGTTTTATGAGGGATATACATTTTTTGTAAGCTGGGAACACATGCAGGGGGGTAGATCTCACCTACCCTTAGCATTCAAGGATGAGGGTTTTGGAAACTTTCCTCCCTTTAACATGGAGATCACATGCACAACCTAGAAACTTTCCTTACTCAATGTGGAAGTTTTTCCCTAGCCTTGAAGTTTTTCCCCAACCTGAAAATTTTCCCCCTTAGCATGGAAGTTTTCTTCCAAAATTGAGGCTTCATTCCTAGCATGGAAAATTCAATCCCCTAGTGTGAAAGCCACAAAAAGAAAAAATTCATCAATTCATGCACTTCAACATTGACCAGCCACTTCAACAAGCATGGTGGAGAGCTCAGCATAGAAGATTCATCTTGAGCATGGAAGGTGTGCCCTAGTTACTATTTATAGTAAATGAAATGGCCATGGGGGAAAAGTAATTACTCTGTATAGTAACCCCTCAAATTTGGGCACCCATCTCACCTAAATTTGTTAGCAAATTTGCACAAAAGTTACACTAAATTTGCAAATATGTTATAGCCAATTTGTAGCCATTTTTGCAACCAAATCATAGCCAATTTGCAACCAAATCATAGCCAATTTGCAACCCCATTCATGGCCCAAAGATCATATAAAAATGAGCCTCCAACACCATTTACAAGTTTAGCAATGTTTTAGGCATATAAGCAATTTTTTACAAGGTTCAGTAATTTTTGACAAGATTTAGCATTTTTTGACAAGATTCAATGCTTACATAGTTCAGCAATTCCAAGAAAGTTTAGCATTATCAAATAATTTTTGGCATACATACAACATTTTACATAATTTCACATTTGGGGCATTTTCAAGCATTTAAGAGCTCTTGCAACTTTCCATACTTACATTCCCTTGAATGCTAGCATGGAAGCATTGTGACCTTAAGATTTGATCAATTTTTGATGTCAACACTACACTTCTAGGATTCCAAACCCCAGCATGAAGCAACTTGGCATCAAAATTTTCCACCTTTCTCACCCCCAACAGCAATCAAACTTACAAATCTAAGGTTTTCATAGTGAAAGAAGGTTTAATAGCAATAAGAGTGGCTTAGCACCTGGATTGTGAAGCAGATCACGTCATCTTTAATAGGCTTTGAACTCCCGCACAAGTGAACCCCCCTTTTTGCTCATCCAAGCACCATTTGTACACATTTCTCTAACTTATTCTTTATTTTTTTCTTAATAAAATTTTAGGTTTTGAGTTTTTTATTCAAAAATAAATTTATTTTCAATGAATTATTTGGATCTATTTATACTCCCACGTTTTTCATCTCATAGGTCCCTAGTTGATCTATCAGACTAGCCAAGGTACCTTGAATCCCATTTCTCTTGTGAAGGCCCTATGGATTCAGGGTTGGAAAAATGTTGCATCAAGGATCTTTGGTTTTATTCTAGCAATTGAGGTTTTTTGTCACAAAAATCCCATAACACATCTCTTCACCTACTGTTGTCATTATTGGATTTTTATTTTTTCTTGGATTGTTGGATTTCATAACTAGAAGCTTCTTCTTAAAGCTTCACTTCAAACCCCTATGCTATGTCCACATTGTTGACAGCTAGGGGCACCAAGTTATCACCATGAATGATGATTTCATCTCCCTCATAAGGAAGGTGAATTTCTTGATGGATAGGTAAGGAAATAGCCCATAATTAAGCCAACCAAGGTCTTTCCAAGATAAGGTTAAACATTGGTGCCTCCTCTACCAATAAGAAATTCATGGTCATGGGGAATTGCACTTCTATTATAAAGTCCAAGGAGATAGACCCCTTAACAGTAACTCTTGATCCATTAAAGGACTTAAGAGTTGCAATGGTTATAGGTTGTACCTGCTTGATTAAACCCAAACATTTAATTATGATGCATGGGATGATGTTAGTTATTGCTTCATCATCAACATGCACCTAGTGCACTTTAAACTACCCTACATGTATGGTTATGAAAAATAGAGCCTTAGTTACTTCACCATTAATCTTGATTTCACTATCCTAACATACTAGGAATGTTGAATTCTCCTCCCTTGGTAATGGAGGAACCATCATTACATGGATGAATTCCACGCTAGCTAGAATGTCCTCACTAACGAGGATGAAAGTCAACATTTTGAATAATGCCTCATGATGTGTGGCAGAAGTCATGACCAGGTCATACAAGCTTAGAGTTCTATTCTTCTACTTGAGGAATTTCTTGACATGGTCCATTATACTAAGGAATTTTTTATCATTGACCATAGACTTATCACCCTAGTTATGCTTCACTTTTTCCATGTGTCCCAAAATATGAACTTTGGCCTTAGGTTGTGGCTACTGATGCTCTTCCTCATTCTTCTAGTTATGAGTTTTAGTGCCATCCTATGGCTTATTGGTTAAAGTGGGCTGGGCAAAAAAGGTCATGGGTAGAGACAAGATGGGAGTGGGCTTCAGAGGGTCCACTTCCTTTCATATCTTCATCTACTTATCACCCTTTTTGTAGGGCATTTTCTTACACTTCTTCCTTTAGTTGGTTGAGGTTTTATAGTTATTACCCATTAGTTATGAGAAAGAGGTAGTAGCATTAGCCACCATAGGAGGTTGTTATGTAGTTGGTTGGGCTATGGCTAATAGGGTTGTGTTAGGTTAGGACACCCTAATGACAAAAGATTCCTTCAAAGTCACTTGTGATGGTACTCTTATGAAAAAGGTGGATCTTGAGCTAATGCAAGCTAAATAAGCCCTTTCATCACAGAGGGATATTCAAATCATAAATGGTTCTTTTGAGGATCTCAAATCATCATCATTGTTGAATGCTGAAATAACATAAGAGTTGTCATTAGCATTCAATGAGTCTTTATAGACTTGCATTGACTAATTTTTCCATCAAACTAAGTTGGAAGAACCTAAGACTAATTCCCCCATATCTATCATCCTCTATAGGTCATCCTTCAACATGAGGTAGAAGTCTATGTCATTATCAAGAAATTGGTGATAATGACATAAGTGGTCTAATTTGAAGTATGTAGGTAGTTTCAAGTCATCCTTCCTTTCTTGAGTTAGGTCCTTGGCTATTTTATATAGCTGCTTAAGTTTCTTTTGAAAGGCTTCAGTCATTTGTTTGTATTGCATGCACCCACTCTTCAATAGTTGATCTAGCAACTCAGTTGGTTTCATAGGTCAGGTTGTGTACTTACTATGGTCTTTTTGTTCAAAACTTGGTCTAGTTATTATTGATGTAGTGGCCCCAAAGATTGGTGTTTGGTTATTGCAATCATTACTAGGGGCATTGGGTGGGTTGGCCCTTGGCCTCTGGCTTGTGGTCTTTGCCTCCTATTGTTCCACCCTAAACTCATCCTCCTCCTCTTATTATTATTCTTATCCATGGTTTTCATCTTCCTCTTCCATCATAATTAATTGAGTAAAGATGTTAACATAAATGTCATTAAGGGATATTTGGTCATATGAGAAAGGGACATACTCCTTCCCATCATGACGTATGAGCTTAAACTCTCTCTTTGCCTCTACATCCACATGTGGAATCATAAGGCCAATTTGCATTTTGGCACAAGTGTAGTAATAATAGTCTTTATTTATGATTGTAAAGTTAGGAATTTTTCCTTTGACCCTCAAATATTTCCTACACTCAATGGTGGTAGGGCCTTTGGGGTGACAGACCCTCATGGCTTGTTGGTTAGGACCTTCACTAGTGAGGGTGAAGGGCAACTTGGTGGATTGTTGAAAAGACATGGTTATCTTGTTGAAAATGGATTTAGAAAGACTATAAATGATGAAATAAAAGTAAATTCCAATGAATGAAATTCAAAAAATTTTAACAAGAAGCAAAAATGGCTAAAAGTTAAGTACTTACTATAATTAGTAAGTGAGGGATAAGGGAGTTTTAACACTTTACCAAAAATGGAAAGTTAAAAGAGTTGGCAACAAGTGTTACCCATGCTAGCCTCCTAACTACCTCTACACTAGGTATGGTAGAGGGGGGAAAGAAGGGTGGTGAGATGATGGGAATCTCACACCTTCTAGCCCAATGTTGACAAGGGGGGAGGTTGAAAATTACAAATGCAAAAATGGCTTAAAATAGGTTATAAATGGTAATAATAGAGGTAGATCCCAATAAGTGGAATTCAAAAATGGTCAAAGGAAGAAATAATGGCTGAAAATGGAATACTTAATAAAATTAGTAATTGGGAGGTAAGGGGTTTTACTCCTTTACCAAAAATGAAAAGTTGGAAACATTGGTAATAAGCCTCACCAACACTGGTTTCCTAACTACCTCTATGTTGGGTATGGCAAGGGGATAAATAAATGTGGTGAGATTATGGGAATCCCACACCTTCTAATCCAATGTTGATGAGGGGAAAGGTTGAAAGCAAAAATGGAAAGTTGATGTTTTTCCACTAAAACTAGTTTTAGCAAGATACCAATTTTTATAGCTAGGAAAGATGGGGGAAAGGTGACTTCTAGAAGTTTGGTAATTTCTAGAAGGGTTGCACCACCAACTTTAGAAATTGCAAAAATATTGAAATTGGCAACAAAAAGGAAAATGGAAAAGGTTTCAACATTGGCTTTGGGGCTAAAAAATTCATAGCAAATGCTATGAAAATTCACCACCCAATCTCCTACAACTTCTACATTGCAGTATCTATCATAAGAGGGAAGGAGAAACATTGATCATTTAAAGGTTTTAGCTAAAAAAAATTAGAAAAGGCTTTCAACTTGTAATGTTGGCTATAGGAAATGCAAATTTGGTTAAATAATTCGAAAGGCCCTCCTTCTGGCACCAAAAAAACTATTACGACTAGAAAAATCAATTAGATCCAATAGAGCAGCCTCATACCCAAATCCCCATGGCCTCCATAAAAATGGAATTCAAGGGACCATGGATGGTCTAGTAGATTACCCAAGGACTTAGGGGGTTGCAAAAAAATGTACTAAAAATGAAATGTGAAAATTGATAACAAATCTAAATAATGAATAGAAAATAAATGAATATATTTTGCACACAACACCCAAAGCTTAAAAACACTATTAAGAAAAAATAAAGAATAAGTTAAAGAAATGTGTACAAATGGTACTTGAATGAGTAGTAGGGGGTTCACTTGGACAAGGGTTCATGGTCCATTGAAGTTGATGCAGTCAACTCCATGATCCCAATGTCTTGCCACTCCCAATGTTATCAAACCTCCTATGCTACTATCCTAAATTTGCAACGTTGTCTATGATGGGGTTGAGAAGTATGAAGAATTCAAGCTACCCATGTATAATACATTGGGAGTTGGAAATCCCAACAGAGTTACAAGGTCACAATGTTTCCATGTTGGAATTCAAGAGAATGCAATTTTGGGAGATTGCAAGAGGTCTTGAGTGCTTGAAAATTTCCAAGTATTAAAAATTGTGTATCAAGAATTGTTGAATTGTGTCAAAAAATTCCAATACCTATAAATGGTGTTTGAGGCTAGTTTTTATAGGTTTCAAGCAATGAATGGGGCTACAAAATGGTTGTGATTTGGTTGTGATTTAGCTACATAATGGATGAAAATTGGATGTAATTTTGCTCCAAATTTCTGCCTCATATAGGTGAGATGGATGCCCAAATTTGGGGGATTAGCATCTATAGTAAGCGTGTTCCCCCCATGGCCATTCCATTTACTATAAATATTAATGAAGGTGCACCTTCTATGCTGGAGATAGATCTTCCATATTGAACCTTCCACCATCCTTATTGAAATGGTTGGTCAATGTTGGAGTGCATGGAGTGTTGAAATTTGGCTTTTGTGGCTTCCACTCTAGGGAAAAATGTTTCCAAGCTTAGGGGAAATCCCCCCACCTCTCCACACTAGGGGTAGGTAAGATCTACCTCCCTATAAGTGTTTCCAGTGTAGAAAAATGTATAACCCCAATAAAACCCATCATTTTTTACATTCCAAAAGGCATTCTTGACCTCGCACAGCTTCCCAAGTTAAAATATAGACACTAAGTGACTTTTTTCACTTGGGAAATGAGGCTTTGACCACTTATGAGGAATTTTTCAGCCCCAAAAGTATGAAATATGTGAGATTGCTCCTCATGAATTACAATCTTCACATTTAAAATGAAGTTTTTCCTTGGGCTTCATTGGGCGAAAGCTACATTATGGAAATTGGAAATAACATGCAAATGTTTATGGTGTTCTAGTTAATAAGGTTGCAAAATAGGAGAAGGGATAGGCAACATCTCAATGTGTTTCTTATTTCTCTAAGGGATAAAACAATGTTTCCTTAGCTATTCATCTTTCACTCAACAACACAGACCTCAAAGGAGCAAGAACCAATACACCAAGATACCTATGAGGTACTCTCTAATCTTGAACAATCTTCTTAGGGATGGATGCCTAAAAACAAAACATGTCTTTGATTTAGCAAGAGCATACTATCATCATATACAACTTATGACTATGGATCCTTCTCAAACATAAGAGGGTGATCCTAAGGTGCCTAAGTGGTATGACTATTAGAAATACTACTACTATCATGAGATAACTAGACATGATATAGATAACTATAGAAATATGAAAGATGCCATCTAGTATCTCATATATAAAAGCAAGATAGTGGTGGAGAGTAATTCATTTACTATTCATCTAGATAGCTAGAAGCTTGAGGTATTTTAAAATCCCTTGGGAGATGGAGGTATCATTTCAACTTTTAAGCCTAAATATAGCTTTATAACTTCACATCTAGAAAGTCTTATGTCATTTCTTGGTTTGACTACAAATAGCCCCAAAAATTGTCTTCATAAACTTAAAAGCCTTATGTGATGCATTATTCTAATTAAACCACTATATTGAAACATTCTTCACTACCTTCCTATTATATTCATGCTACTCAATCCCATCATTATAATCCTATTGCACAACCTATGTGTCCTTCTCATTTTCATCTTGTTCTTTATTGTACATAATCTCAAAATATCCCTTTACCTACTACATCTTAAACATCTATTAATCTTTTTCTATCACCTCAAATACAAATCCTTACTCATGACCAGTAAAGTAATGATTCATAATCAACTAAATAGAAGGAAAATGCTACTAACACACAAAAGCATCCTTATAAGATAGTAAAGAAGGCTTCTTTCAAGTAACAACAAGAGATTGCTTCCTCAACTAGCCTCCCACCTTCATCCAATCCTATATAGCTAGTTACAATAACACCTACTCAACAAGTATCTCAGCCTATGATAAATAATGTCTTATAGAATATGATCATAATTGTCCATTCTAAAGGCATCAACTTGTCCTTGTATGACCTCATGAAAACCTCTAAAGAGCATCATGCCACACTCTATGATTATCTTTAGAGGATTATGATACTAAGCCATATTCCTACTTAAATGGAACCTAGATCTTATTTTTTTTACAAGTCTCTCATTATGGATTAGATAGTGTGAACTTCTATGGTAAGAACATTATGACTAACTTAAAGACAAGAGATATCTATCAACTACTAGTCTACATCACCATCAAGATATCACCTGAGGCATTAGTTCCACTAATACATATTGATGACAACATTATATCTAACATGATATCATGGAATTTTATCAAGCATCTCAATCTTCATGATCAGGGAAATTTCACTAAAAACTATACTAATCTCATCTCTTTTAACAACACATGAGTAGAAGTCATAAGATTCATCATATTACCATTCATGGTAGTCAATTCTATGCAATCTAAAATTCTTTTCATGATCATATGTAAGTGTCCCAGTGTCAATGAAATACTAGGATGTTTTTGGCTACCTCAACATTAAGTTGTGTCTTCTCTAATACATTAGGAGATACACATTCTTGTTCATAATCATGAGATAGTCATCTCAACAAATAAAGACATTCTAAGTATTTTTTGTGTACATCAAGAAATCCAATCTTATCAACTTACTAGAAAATTGGTTGATATTAAACTTGAATCTATAGACAAGACTATAGTCCCTTTTTCTCCTAATAATTCACCTATCACCATATATTTGATGGACTTAAGTGAAAAGTCTATCTCTAACATCAAGTTTGTTGGTTTAGGTTTTGAAGAACTTGATATATCCTCATCTAAAAAAAGGACTATTCTTATATGTCCCATTCAATTACTTGAAAGTTCATGAAAAATGAAATAATGTTGGCTAATTGGTTTTTCAAGTTCTTCTTTTCTTTTTTGTCACTTTCTTTTAATTGGTGGATATCTAATAACACCTATTAGAGATACTTTTTATTTCCCTCTTGTTGTTTAAATAAGCTCTTGTTAATTTCTACTCTTACTCTTTTTTGATTTTTTTTGTTAATAAGCAAATTTATATTAATAAGTAGTTATTAACATCACATCATGTTGATTTCGTGACTATCAATCATGTAAGGATGGTTAGCTTGAAATGATGTGAAATTTTTCCTTTATTTTCATAAACAAATCTTTTATAATTGATGCATGTTGTAACTTTTGACATGACATATTATTGTCTTAATGTTAAAAACATGAAATTTTATACCAACTCTTTACATTAAATGTAGATGACACATGTGATAAAACTTAGTAGCCTTATTTATCTCTAGCAGCTTTCTTTGCTTATTTTCTTGTTCATCTACATTAGAGTGGGCTTCTCTGCTAGTTTCTAGCTACTCTTGCTTGGCTCTACACACAAAAATAAAGACAGATAGATAATTTTTATTTCATTTTATCAATTAGATAAAATAAATTTAAATGGTTTCCTAACATTTTGATGTTTATCTTATGCCTCTTTATATATTTCCAGTATCCTTTATTTTATATTCTCCAAACTTAGGCTAGTTGTGTCTAACACATCAAAGTTTGAGCATAGAATCCTTGATAGACTGCTAGCCTACTCTTCTTCATATGATTTTAATTCTTCAATGTGTAATATCATCATCATCTCCTTTTGTTGCAGGTTCTTCTTAAGGACCTCTTTCTTATTATTCTAGTGTAGTAATCAACACACTATTCACAAAATTTTTAAACAATTATTCTATCTTGGTCTTTTTAATAAGTATACTTCTTATTTAATTATCTACAAATAGGCTTTTGTTCTCTTTAAGAAATTTTCAATACTCTCTTTTATACCACAACTTATTTGTTTAATGCTTCCTTCCCCAACTCTCCCATGCTATTGTAGAATTCCTCAGACTAGTCATGGGCTAAGTCATGTCAAAAGCTAATATATCTTTCTTTATTAATGCTTTTTGAAATTCCAAAGCTTTATTCCTTTCTTTTCAATATGCATGGGGATAAGGGTTGTGACTAAGCATGTTATTGTTCCCTATTCTTGCTTCCACTAGTTCTACCTAGTCAAACAATGTCTTTATTCTTTCTCTTTCCACACTTGCTACAAGGATTCTAGGAGTATTCATTTGTGTTGGCTTACTCTATAGCCAATACTCCCATATCCTTAACATAATTTATGGTAGTGCTTATTTAGTTTGTAGTAATATTTTCTACTACTACATCCATACTCACTACTAAATTATGAAATGTTACTTGATCCTTATTTAACTTAATCTTTTCCTCTGTGTCAGGAAAAGAGAACTTCAAATTCTTTATCACTAACCATGGACATTATTTTGTAGTAATAATATTTTAATTTATATACCTTCTCCTATATAAATCAATTTCAACTTCCTTTTCATATCCTCTACTAAGGCTAGCAACATTAATTACTTATCTTTTACACAATATTAAATCTTTCTTTTCATCTATCACAAAGAGGGGAAAATATGTAAGTCTTTTCCACATCTATAGGATTGACAAATAAGGTTTTAAAGTAATGTCAATTATATTAATCATATGATGTGGAAAGTATAGAGTTGGTCACTTCCTTGATCCACTTGCAAACCTTTGCATCATTCAAAACTAGTTTGCTCCATGAAGAAGTAACATCGACTAGAGGTGGAAGTGGAATCTCTAATTCCTAAAGTTCTTTCCTTCCTCTACGCTTGCTCCATTATTCTTCTTAACATGTTTCATTGAGGTTTAAACCAAAGAGGTTAAAAAAAAAGATAAACTTTCTCTATTCCCTTTATTTTCCTTTGATGAAAATAAGTCATGTAAAAAATCCATTTTCTCAATGCTGATACCTACCTTCTAACCTTCTAGAATTGAAGGAACATTGGAATATAGCTTCTTTGTTTCATATTTCATTTTTCTCTTATCTCAAGCTACTTATGCAAAAATAGGTAAGTGTTATTATCACCTTATTTTTTTGATAATATTAAAACAGAAACTGCGGTGTATCAATAACACTTAGTAAATAACTTACTTATTTGTTTCTCCAATTTCTCCTTCAAAACTTGTATTATTGGGATCTTGGATGAGATTTCTTTTTGAGAAAGAGCTTTCCTATTTCTTAATGTCCATCCTTTTTCCATAGTCTCAAAGGTACTTTCCTAACTTCCTTCCTTTCCTACTCCTATGTCTTCACTTATTTTATTATGGGGTTCTTTAATGCTTTCAAAAATTAAGGACCCAACCTCTTCTCTAGTCTTTAATGCTGACATCAAAAGGCTATCATGACCAATGCTTTAAGCAGGCATTAGACTCTATAAGTGTTAGAGTAGTGGGGACCTAAAATCTATCTCTAAAGTAATATCTTTTTGCTTCTCTCCTTCTTGAGAAAATATCATTGCTACAAATTTTATTAATTTGTAATAGAAGTTAAAATTAAGCCTTTGGCTTATTTTCTTCTTCTTATCATTTTTGTTCTCCTAGGTAGTTTCTCCATTTCTTCTATCATACCTTGATAAATCATTGGTGCCCATTTGGCTATCCTTCCTTGGTTCATTACTTTGTATAATCTGTATAAGTACCTATGGATCATCTCCCATTTTTTACCTATTTTATTGTAAAACAACCTTTCAATGAAAAAAAGGAAAAACTTCAAGTTTTCATTTGTCCCCTTGTGTACATTGATGACATCACTTTTTTCTAATTCTATTCACTTCTCTATGACTACTAGTTCTGCTAAATCTATCTTGAAACTATCAATCTTTATTTTTATCTCTAGAAACCCCAACCAATACCTTAGTATAGCCAAATCCCAAGTGATAACAAATTGTTTCTAATCTACGCATACTACAAAAATTACATTTTCTACTAAATAACTCTTTATTAATCCTAGACATTCTACTCACACTAGGGTAGGGATGCTTTAACCATAAAGCACACAAAATTTTTTCCCTATTAAACTTATTAAAATATTTTATTTCTTCTTCCTCTAACAACTACTTTTGAGCACTTTATACTTCACTAAGAGATCTCACTTTAAACTCTTTAACTACTCTCATGAAATCAATAAACTTGGCATCATGTATGCTTATCTGAGCTACAAGTAAGCATATCTCATCGTTAGTACCTTTTTTCTAACTTCAAAATTATAAATATAAAAAATTAAAATTTTTGTACTAACTTTATGGCGTTAGAATAATCATTGAATCCTTCTGCTATTCAGTATGTTTTCCTTGGACTTTGTTTCATAATGGATAAAGGAATCTTTAGTTATTATACTCATTTCAAAACTTGTGTAGTCTTAATTTCTTGTATTGTACATCAAAATGGGATATCACCTAAGGTTTCTAATTTTGATATTAGGAGAGATCTTGCAACAAGTTTTTGTAAAAATGCTAGGAGATCTAAACTCTATACATCTAGATCGACAAACTTGCATAACTAGTTCTAAGTTGGTTTTAGCTAAAATAAGACTAACTTAAACTTTTATGTATTCTCATGCTTCTAACTCGTCTCTCAACAAAAATCTAAGAACTTGGTGATTTGGACATTGCCCTTAAGGTATAAGTTTTCAAGAGCTTAGTGCTATTCGCACTAAATTGTTGATATTCTCATCTCTTCCATATCTTGTCTAAGTTTTTCCTATACTCATGGACATCCTTGGATAGCTCCTCATTCTCTAATTGTTTTTTGAAGATGATGTATGTAATTCATGGTAGGATTTTCTCCAAGGCTAGTAGAATCTCTTCTTCATCCAAGCTCATCTAGATCACCATATGGAAGGACTTTAAAGATTTTGTAGCTTCCACACATACCCAAAGTTTTAGTGGGACAAGCTTGTTGTCATCAAAAAGTGGCCTGCTTATAATGAGGCCTGCTCTTCTTTTCTTATTTTCAAGGATGCTCCTTTCATCTATAAAGATGAAAAACATGGGCTCAATACCAAGATGCCTAATTGCTACTACATCCTTGAAAATAAATGTCAAGTACTTTAGTATTAAGAAAATAGTTTTTTGCATTAAAACTACAACTTAAGAACAAAATTAAACATATTGAGTTTACATCAACTTCACATTAAAATTCTTCCTTGGATTTTTGACATGACACATTAAAACTTAGTTATCAAACTTTGATGTTCTACATCAAAACTTAATTTGATGTAGGATGTCATTTTATTCTTTTTAATACTTAGAGGTTTGGCCAAAATGTTGATACATTAAAACTTCTACATCATGTTCTTCTCTAAGATCCTCAAAAATTACATTTTTCTAAAATATGCAAGAACAATTATGAATTTTACCATGAAAATGTTGAATTAGCTATATTTCTACTTGTACTACTCAATACATTTACTAGATTTAGTTAAAATAAACTAGAATTATAATATTTACTTTCTCTAGTATCACTGTTTGATGCATTATAGCAACAACATGGAAAATATTGATTTCTCTTAATCTAGGTAGTAAAGTTGCTAAATACCCTAGATGCATGGAGTTACTAGTAACAAAACCTAGAAATTTCTTCAAATCCTCAAAATCAAGGTCATGAAATGAGGTTCTCAATCTCATAATAGAATCAAAACTAAATACTTCAAAATATTTTCAATCTACTAAACAATGCTAAATCCAAGCATAGCATTTCATCTAGCTAGTAAAATCACTTTAAAATCTTAAAATCTAAAATAATTGTTATGGCAAACTAGAGGAAAAATGAAGAAATTTACAAAAATTCCTTACTAGGGCTTGAATAACTTGCATTTAAGCTCTAGAAGGAAGTGAGTAGGATTAAGGTAGTTCTCTATTACTACTAGATCCACCCTTGGTTCTGGCTATTTTTGCTACTACTTACCATCTTATCTCTTATCACCTAGCTTTGATGTTATTGACCTTTTATTATATCAAAACCTTGGGAAATGGAGAATGTGGAAAATGTTTTTGTGGAATCTTTTAGGACTTGGAAAAAAAAAGATCAAGACAAAGATCATGTTGAGACCAAGAAGAGAGATGAGTTGTTAATTTGATGTGACAAGGTCTCCAACCAAAGATTGCAAGAGTTTGAAGAAGTCAAAAGGATGCATGACATCTAGAAGTTAAAAGAAGATTTTTCCAATAGTTTTTGATATGTCCTAGAGGAATAACATATGTCCTTGATAAAAAGTTTAAATTTCAAGTAAGGCATCACAAAAAAATAGTAAACATCCTAAGGAAAGTTGAGGTGTCCCAGTCTAGACATCCCAACTAAAGTGAGATGTCCCACCTGTAAGCTTCAAAAAGTCAATAAAACATCTCAAGATCAAATGAGGCATCCAAATTAGTCATTTTCTAGCCATTGCACAAATACAAACAATGATTTCACAAGGAAAACAAGTATAAAATAAATACTATCTTTATGAAAAAGACAAGCACTATTCACACAAAGATTCCCTTCATTGTACACATTTATTGATTTATTGCTTAATTCTCTATCTAGTGTAAGTTTGGAATTTTAATTATTGAGAGCTTCAAGGCAAGGAATCTATAATTTGAGTATATTATCTTCTTGATGTTTTATTTCTTTTCTTATAAGTCCTACAAGACTGATGTGTTTCTTGGAGGAAGGCATCTCTTGAGCTTACTAGGACCTTACAAGGTTGGATGTGTTTCTTAAGTGAAACACCCTATGTAGAGCTTAAGTTATTATATAGGTTGTGGGATCCTTGGAAACACATTTTAAGCTTGTTGAGACCTTAGAGGATTGGGTGTGTTTCTATGTGAAAACACCCCTTGTGAAGCTCAAACTTTGTAAAGGTTGTGATATCCTTGAAACCATATTTTTGAAGAAATAAAGTGTAGAGATGCGTAAGGATTTTACCCTCCAACTGTAAACATACCTAAGTGGAAAAAGCATGTACATTTATGTGTAATTTTTATTTTTAATTAGTACAACTTATTCAACCTTCCTTTGAATTTTTTAATCTTCAAGTGATATTAGAGCCTGGTACTTTCAATTTTGAGAGTATAAACTCAAGAGTAAATGATGAAAGAAACATCATACACCAAGCGACCAATGTTTGATGGGATCAACTTTGTGTACTAGAAGGCTCGCATGGAAGGATTCTTTGAATCCATGGAGTTTGAAGTTTGAAAATTCATCCTAAAGGAATACACACCACACATTGACAACACTGCAATTACTACAAAGAAAAAAAGCAAGTGGACACATAATAAAAAAAGATAAGTTTATGTTTGATTCCAAAGCTAAAAATTGTCTTTATAATGCTTTAAGTAAATGTGAGTTCAATAGATTAGCTAGGTGAAAAACTACAAAAGAGATTTGGAAGACTATAAAAGCTACCTATGAAGGTACATCTATTATTAAGTAATCCAAGCTTCTAGTTTTACAAAGTGAATATGAAAAATTAAAAATGAAAGAGGGAGAGAAGATCAAAGATTATTTTTCTATGGATAATGACTTAGTTGTAGCTATTAGAGGGATGGGAAAATATTTACCTAAAAGTGATGTGATTATCAAAATGATTAGAACATTGTAACCTAAATTCAAACCCAAAGGAACAACCATGAAAGAGATCATGGATTTCTTAGTCTTGAAGTTTGAAGAGCTTCAAAGTACACTTATAGCTTATGAGATGGATCTCATAAGTAAAGGTACAATAAAAGAAAAAAATATTGCTCTCAAAATCTCATTAAAAGAAAAAGAGTCATGTGAGCATGAAGAAAATAGTGAAGATAGATTGGCTTTCTTATCAACGAGAGTTTAAAGACTACTAGCTCAAAAAGTAAAAAGCCTTAATCAAATCAACATCAAAGGTAAAGAAAGAGGCACAAATTTCATAAATTCTAGTCTTGATGCATCTTCTATAGAATGTTGGATTTATGATGGTAGAGACTATTTGGCCTCCAAATGTTCAAGTATTGGTAAGTTATGAAAGAAGGACTCATCTAAAGCTAAGAAGAAAGGAAAAAATCTCTATACTAGTTGGGATGAGAAACACAATGAGAAGGAAGTAGATGATACTATGACAAATTCACATCTTATATGCATGACTTCTATGCATGAAAATCTCACAAAATATTTTTAAAATGCTAAAAGAAATACCAATGATAGAAAAAGAATGATGTGTGAGGAAATTATTTCTTTTTAGAATTTATGCTTAAACATCCAAAAACAACCTACATAGGAATGAAAATAATATTACAAAACTCTATACTATATGCTCCACGTTAAAAAGGAAACTCTCAAACATAAAGGTTGAGGTTCAATTGCTAACTCATTTATATGATGATATGTATAGAGATCCACTAGATGCAAGGCCTAGTAAAGATCTAGAAATGTCTATTACATAGGAGCAAGCAAGGTAAGAAATAGTAAGTACAATTTTAATTACTTGACTTGCTAAAATTAGGTTTTTCTTAGTTGATACTAGTGGTAAGAAAATTTGTTGAATGGATGCTACTAGAAATATTTGTAAATCCAAAGAAATTCTCACTTGATCTTGCAATATGTTAAGCTATAGATAAAAGAAATGTGACTAACAAAATTTTAATGGACATTGAATTAACTTGTATTAAGGAAGGATCAAGCTAAGGTTTGGTAAGTTTGCTTGTCATGTTCTATAGTAGTAAGACCATCTCATTGATTTTAGAACATATATACCTTTTGATTAAGCTCTTATCATTGTATTATGTTCTATATTACTTGTTGGTCTATGGACCAAGAATATGTTATAGTTACCTCCTTGTGTTGGTTTTAAAGTTCCAAATGATTTTAAAAGGATTTTTGATGAACTCTGATAAATTAAATGATTTGAATCCTTAACAATAATTAATATTTTTAAGTGGTTTGAGTCCTTAACTCTAATTCATGAACATTTTAGCAAGGCAACATTATAAAGGGGTTTCCTTGTTGATAATCTACTATTTGTGTTAAAAATATTTGAATCATGGATACTGCTAATGGAAGACCTTGGTTTCCAAAAGTCTCCACACTTGATCTTAGAATTAGTATGTAGATTATTATTGATGCAAACGTTGTTGGTTCCATCCTATGTTTTTGGGATAATTAGTGAAACACCACCAAGAAAATTAATGTTGCAATGTTATGGCATTGTAACCTTCACCATCAAACCTGAGGTTGCAATTTTATTGTAAAATGTAAGGTTTGTAGGCCATGAGCTACAATCTCACATACTTTAACCTTTTGGGGTTGAAAAATGCCTCGTAAGTTATCATAGCCTTAATTCCCAAGTAGAAAAATTCATACCATGTCTATATTTGGGCTTGGGAAGGCCAAAAATGCCTTGGGAACTACCAAATTTGGAATTTTCATGCGTTTTTATGGGGGTATAGCCTCAACTACGTTGGAACCACCTACACCCAACATTAGGGGATATGGGTTTACATTTTTCCAACAATTTTTAGCATATCTTCCATAACCTTCAACATTACTCCACAAAGCAAACATTGGTGTGTTTAGTGGTTTGGTTTCTTTAGAAGGTCAACATTGCTCCAACATTTCAATATGGAGCCCATGAAGCTAGTGTGAATGGGTGAAACCAACATAGTTAAAAAAGTTCATATATTATTTATGATATCTAACATGGTTTTGGTACTGTGGGGATATCAAAACTTACCATTAATGGAAAGTTACATTGAAGATGATGTTCTAACAAACCTACAAATTGTATCAATCTATAAACAATCATGGCATATATTTATAGCCAAAAACTAGCAACCCTATGGCCATAAATAAAGACTTTGAATATATTGAACAAGTTCAAGTAATGGGATTGGAAAATCTTTTGCAACCTTCAGCACTTGTAATCATTTGCATTTGTAAGAATTTTTGAAAATTGATAATTAGCTGAGCATTGGAAACTCTTGGTGCATTGTCCAACACCAAAAATCCAAGTAATTACCTAACACCCTTAACCCCTTACATCAACATTGCAGAAACCTTGCATCAATGTTGCACAAACCTTACCTCCCTTGCACGAATGCTACAATTACCTTATCCCCTATTCATCAACATTGTAGATCCAAGCTAAAAGCCACCAAGGAGTTTTCACAATTGAAGTTTAGAAGTACCTACATCATGGAGGTAGCTACAAAACACAACCTATTGACTCCAAAAAGCTTCAATCTTCATCCAAGCAACTCCTTGTGCATTTAGGTGCATAATTTGTACATATTTTTAAACTCTTTATTTTTAATATTTTATTATTATAATAAATCTTGCAGTTCATTTGTGGTGCAAATTTTAAGATTCATTTTTGTGCATTTTCTTAAAGCAGATCTGTAATTTTTATTTCAATTATTTACCCCTATTAACACTCCCTAGGTTCTTAGGTGATTAACAAGACTATCCAGGATGCCTTAAATCCTATTTCTTGGAGACCCTTGCAATCCAAGGTTAGGCTATTTTACCTCAAATTTTTGGTTTTCTAGCAATCAAATTTTTTAGGCGTTACAATTTCTGGTACTAGAAGGAGAGCGTATGCCCAAGCTCTTCACCAAATCCTTCTTTGCCCCTTATGAAATATTTTTTTTTTCTTGCTTTTTTACAAGTTTAAATTCTTAAGATTCAAATCAAAATTTTTTGACAAGAAAAATGAACACTACCACCCATTTTCCTACAATTAAATCCCAACATAGTATTTGTAGGTGATTTGGGTTTTCAAAAAATTTTCATAGTAGTTACTAGATTTTCTAAAGCCAATATGCTTACCTATAAAACTTTCCATTCTTCCTAGTTCAAACTTGCTTTTTTATGTTTCAAAGTCCAAAATTTCTAAGCTCTAATAACCCAAACCCCCTATTGTGAAATTTGTGGCCAAAGGCAGCATGGTTCCCTCAAAAACCCCAACATAGTGTTGGGAAAATCAACATGTTACATTTATCTTTTTAAAAGTAGTGTACGTTTTAGGAGGGGGTATCCTCATGTTATTTTGTTAGGATATGAAATTGATTTCTTATCCTCTCCCCAAATAACTAGCCCCAACTCCACATCTCCTACCTCATCAATAGGATAAGCCCCTCAACCCAATTCCTCTCTTATCTATCCTATTATGCTTTGGTTTATACCCATCATTACTACATACTAGGCATAACATATTCCTTAGTCTACCTTATTGTTCTTATCCATGCCCTTTTCCATATAGCCTCATACCATGTACCCAACCCCAGTGATGTCTACCCCACTACCTCCCATTGTCATGCTAGCAGGACTCTTATTGGGACCCCAAGCAACACAAACCTCTCATACTCCCTTTACTCTTTTGATACCACAAGGTTCAACTCAAACCTCTTTCTCCTTATTTAACCCACTTGTGATAGTTTTCTCACAACCTCTTTCCTCTATGCCAATCTCAATTGTATAGCCTCAAGCTACTCAACTTTGTTCTCAACCATCAACACAAACACCGCAACCTACAAGGATGCCCCAGGGCTTGGATCAAGCCTTATAAATGATCTAAAACATTACTTAAGAGCTACAAAAACTCAAGTCTAATATAACTCAAATGATCAAGATTCTAAACTTTTACCAAGATAATCTTATAAGCCCTACTATGCCTCAAATAATCTTACCTATGGGTATGCCCATATCAAACTTCACAAAATATAATGGTGAAAGGGATTTCAATGCACATTTAGTTACCTTCTAATCTAAGTGCCTCTTTTTGCAAGCTTTGCCTCATACAATACTAAGGATTTTTCCTATGTTCCTCAAAGGTATGCCTCTAGATTGGTACCAAACCTTTCCTAGAGGTTTCATCTCTTCCTTTGAGGACCTCATAAATCAATTTGTCAACTAATTCAAATACAACTTGAAGCTAGATGCCACATTGGATCAAATGAAGGTAAAGTAGGGGCAACCTAAACTAGTCAAAAGGTTCATTCAGAGATGGAATTCATCACTCAATGAGATTCCAAATCCTATCTCTAAAATCCCCCTCTTAGCCATTTACAAGGGAGCAATAAATGACTTTATCAAGTTAAAGCTCTACTACATATAGCCCTAATCAATTATCTAAGCCTTTTCACAAACTAAAAACATTAAGGAGGTAGCTAAGGCTAGTAATGGTCTAGCTCATATGGCATATAAAAATCATCACACAAAGAGGGATAATAATAAAAATAGGCAAGACCATACAAGCATGACTATAGTATCTAAGGATTCAAGATAAGCAAAGAGGTGGGGATCACCACCATGCACCACATCTTCTAACTCGTCACAACCATCCACTTTCTATGCCCCAAATCAACCAAGATCAAAATTTGGACTAAAGGATAGGTCAAAGTACACAAGGTTTCATATTAAGCCCTCTAAGATTCTAGAATAGGTGCTTAAAGATAACCATATACAACATAGGAAACTATCTTAAGAGGCTTGTAAGAGGCATGATCATCTTTGTGACACAGCTAAAGATCCAATGATGGCTATCAAAGTTCTTCTAACTAAATAGGTATCACCATTATCATCAAATGGCCAATCATGACATCAATTTTTTCCTATCATTAAAGGATGATCCCCAAAATATGATCAATTATGGAGACTTGGTGTTGAGTAAGCCCACTCTCCAGGCACCAACAAAAACTCTTACACTATAGACTAATTCACAAAAACTAAATGTTCTACTCCCCCTAGGAAACTAGTTGTCATCAAAGTTACACCTCAACCCCAAAACAAAAATCCTAGAAAACCCTTATTCATTAGGGTACCACCTCCTCCAACCCCTAAAAATCCTATCATCATACATATCCCATCTTCAATTTCATCAACTTCAGAACCAAGACCATGAGTTACCAATCCTTCAAAGCCTATGGAACCATTTATTATCTAGGTCCCTCCACCTTAAACAAGTAAAATCATGACAACCCATGATCAATGCCCACCTATAGTGGTCCAAAACTTAGAGGTTAGCAAGAATCCACCATCATAATGGCAACAAAATCAACATGTCACCAAACCAACAATGAAGCCCACTGAAGGTAACTAACATTAAAGTGCTTAGAAACAAGCTACACCAAGATTGGCTACACCCACGAACAAGGGACCCAAGACATATACATTGAAACATAAACCACAAACTCTAGGAAGGATGGAGGAAATTAAGACCACTAAGGTTGAAACATCACATGACAAGGAAAATAGTTTCCTCACAATAATAAAGAAATTCAAACAATTATTAAAACAAAAGAATACATCACCAAACTTATATGACATGGTATTAACTTCTCCAGCTCATAGAGATGTACTAGATTAGGTGTTAACCTCTATCCCTATGAGTAGAGACATGATAACCAATAATGAGTCAATCCACTCTATCATTGAGCAAGGTTCACTTAGGGAAAATGAACATCAACCTATTCTTACCTTTCATGACAATGAGGTGAAGATTAACTCTCGAAATAAGGAAGTGCTATCTACTCCTCTTCTTATCACTATACATATTGGCAAGTACAAGGTTAATTGTGTCTATTTGGATGATGGGGAAGCAATTAATGTGGTACCATTTTCCATGGTTGATAAGCGAGGCCTAACAAATAACATCCATGAAACCACTACCTCAATACTTAATTCATTTAATGGATCAAGAGTAGTGGTGCGAGTTTATATCTTCTTGGATTTCATAGCAAGTAAGTAATTTTAGACATTTGTTGAATTCCTAGTGGTTAAAGAGACACCTATCTTCAAATTGATCTTAGAAAGGTCATGGTTAGCTAAGCTTCATGTGATCTCATTCCCTATACATCAAGATATTTACTTGCCCTATGAGGGAGGGAAAATTATCATTCATGCAGATAATGTGCCCCTACCTTTGATTAACTATTTCAAGATCAACCAAGGTTCAAAGGTGGACTTTTAAGAGAAGACTCCTGAAACTTAAGCTGGGGACTATACCAACAAAACCAATAATAACACCAACAATGAAGATAAAGTTGTTAAACCTATGGCATTAACCAATCAACAAAAATACCTACCAATTGACATGTCAAACAAGTAGAATGATGAGAGTGAAATCATACAAAGGAATCCCTTTGATTTATCAAAGGTCAACCAACATGCATTGTAGATATATTATCCCTTCTTTCACTAATGAAAGCTTGTTCACCTTTGCAACCTTATACCATGTTTTATGGTTTTTTTATCCCTATATTCCCTTTCAATGCTCTTTAATACTTGCTAGGCATGTATGGACCATGAATCACTAAGGCCTAAAACTAGTAATATCATGGCCCACCATGGCCTAAAACTAGTCACAACCTAGCCTACCAAGGCCTTAAACTAGTAATATATTTGTAACTCTTTTCTCTTCCTTATATTTATTACAGCCATAACTTTCACTTTTTTTAATTTATATTCTACTAATTTTTGTCTTATAGACTTGCATTTTAACCATTGTAACATTATTATACAAACCAATAAACATCTAAATACAATGGGATTAACAAATTCTAACAAAATGGACGCTAGGATTAATGTCCAAATAAGTCTTGGAATGGATTCCAAGCACCAAACATGACCAAAACACACCTCATAATCATCCATCCTTAACTCATGGAAGCCAATAAAGCCTTATAGAAAAATTGGAAACTAAGAATTAACACTAGAGGATCCTAAGTGCTTAAGGTAACCAAAAACTCATACCAAAATAAGACATCTTTGAAAACTATGCTAGACAAAGGGAAAACTATGCTAGCCAACATCTTTTTACTAAAGATGAAGATGATTAACATTAATTAGGTCTCCAATCAACCTCAAAATTATCACATCTAGCCTTAAACCCTTGCTAGTGCGTTTGATAGCCACAAAACCCTAAAAACTAAGTCAAACATGGTCAAAATTAGCAGTTTTCTCCATAAGTACATTGGAGATACCAAAAATTATGCTAGCTAGCATAGCTCTAAGAAAAACAAGAAACAAAAAGGTTATAATGATCTTTGGGAACAATAATTTTAATCCTAGACCATAGCCATAGGTACTAGTAGCCCCAAGGAGCCAAAAACTTAGTCAATTGGCCTTCTAAGTTGTCCAAAAATTAATATTTCTTCACAACTACATTGGAACTATGTTGGCTAGTAGAGCTTTGAGAAAAAGTGATAATACAAGATTCCAATGACCTCCAGGTTCAATAGTTTTAAGCTTGGACCATATCCAAAGGTATAGTAGCCCTAAGGATCCAAAAACTTAGTCAAATGACCTTCTAGATTGTCCAGAAATCAAGATTTCTATACAACTATGCTAGCTAGCATAGCTCTAAGAAATGTAACAAAAATGAGGTTCCAATGACCTCTGAGGTCAACAATTTTAAGCTTGGACCTTAGCCATAGGCACCAATAGCCTTGGGGGCCTAAACAATTAGTCAATTGGCCTTCTAAATTACCTAGAAATCAAGATTTCTTCACAAATATGCTAGAACTACATTGGCCAATGCAATTTTAGGGATGGGACAATCCACCACTAACAAAGTTTCAATCGACTTTAGAATGATCACTCCAAATCCTAAACTCTAGCTAGAGCTTCTAATAGCTCCAAAAGCTCTTAAAATCTAACAAAAATTCTTAAAAAGCACTTGTCTTAGGTGAACCACACTAGGGAGGCACCCAAACCATGCTAGATAACATAATCCTAGTGTGTTTCATGGGGTTTTGGCCATTAGATGCCATAAATAGCCTTCAAAGTTTCATTTTTTGACCTTTACATATCCCCAAGGTTTCCAGTTATTCTAATATGTTAAATAAGTAGTAAAAATCAAGTAAATCTCAATTTTAACCTTGGAACCACACTAGGGGGCATCCCAAACATGTTGGCTAGTGTGGTCCTAGCATGGTTGGATAAGATTTGACCATCAAATACTAGAAAAGACCTTCCAAACAACACACCTTAGCCTTCACACCTTCTAAGTTCTCAATCTTTAGCTATCTCTTTCACATGGCTTTCACATTAATTCTTAACTTACTCGAATGCAAATGAAAGCTTTGGTATTGAAACTTTCCTTTTCCATTGCTTTTATACCTTAGAAATGATGCACACTTTAGGAGTTTCAAAGTCCATAATATTTTTTTGTTGCTTAACTTAAACTTTTAACGTCTTCTATTTTAATTCAAAAATTTGACTTTTTGATTTTATCTTAAGTAAACATGGTTGTGAAACACCCTAAATTTTCAAGGCATTCTTTCTTCACTAGGTCCTTGGAATTCAAGCAGTGTCATGGTAGTTTGGTAGGAAATGGATGCTCTACGAGCAGATTGTCCAGTTTGGCAAGTTTTCTACATCTAGTGTTGACAGGCCCAACGGACTCTCTAGCCTACCCACTTGGGTAGTTCATCCAACTGACAATCTACTCAGAAGTAATGTGTGGGATTTTTGGTGATGCTTAGGATGCATGAAATAGTTTGGCAAGTTTTCTAGTCAATAAGTTTGCTATGCCACGCTATGCTATGTAGCGTAGCAGGCCTTGGGAGACAATTGTTTAGGCAATCAACTATGAATTGTTACAGGGCAAACTGCTACACTATGCTATGCTATGCAGCATAGCATAGCATAGCAAAAGCAATACAGAAAGGCCTAGCTTACTTGGTGATTTCAATTGCACTCAGCAAGCACCTCTAGTGTTCAAAATTAGTTACTTCTCTTAACTTCAAGTCCTTTAGCAAAGCTCCCCTTGCTATAAAAGTAGCAGATTAAGCAAAAAGTAGGCTATGTTGGATACTATGCAATGCTACGCTATGTAGCATAGCATAGCATAGTGATGATGCAAGAACAACTAAAGGCATCTCAAAATGTGGGATTAGCAAGTTCAAAAGCTTCGCATCACACAAAAAAAAGGTTGCATAATCATCAAACAAAATTTTACAACTCAAGTGCAAATCACAATTCAAGCCAGCTACTACGCTATGCTACACTACATAGCATAGCATAGCGTAGCAAACACACAGAACTAGAAAATACACTTTAGAGGCTTCCAGCACTTGCAATTAGCTCCAATGTATATTTTTTCTTTGAACTGGTGGCTACGCTATGCTACGCTACATAGCATAGCACAGCGTAGCAAGTAGCTATGCTACGCTAAAAAGGCTATGCTCCACTCCTTGTCTGCATTGTTGGCATACAACATCTCTAGTTTTAACAATGTGGTTGTAGCGTGGCAGGCTCATCAATCAGCTTTGCGTGTCCATGCAGCATGGACACATCAACATCTTGTAGGTCTAGGACACGTGGTGTCTGAACCACATTTCTCGTGTGCTCCTAACCCTATAAATACCCTAACAAGAAATGCTTAAATGGTTGGAAATTTTAAGTAATTTTGAGTAATTTTTGGCAAACCGATTGTAAAATCTGTTAGCAAGTTGGCAAGTTGGCAAATTCACAATTCAAAGAACATTTGTGAGTTGACAAAAAATCAAAATGTTGGTGTTTCCATTTGGCATTCTATTAGCCCTTTTCTATTGCCTTTGTAGCATTTTGCAATGTTAGCTCTTAAATCTGTGTTCAAGCGTACATTTGGCTTGCTTTGAATGTCTTTGGCTACTTTTTGGATCTCTGTGCTTCCCAGCATTGGGCAACCGATTGTATCCACTTTGAAAAAGTAAAGTCGTAGTCTTGAAGTGGTGCATTTCTTAACTCCAGTTTACTTTATTCTCCTGTTTATCATTGCATTTTACATCGTTTTCCTTTCCTCGCATATAATAATCATTATTTTATGCTATAAACATTATTTTCAAATTACACATTTGCAAAAGGTCTAGTGACACCAATTAAGTCCCTATCTGATTGACCAGATGGTTCAGGGCATTACATTTGCATTTTATCTAGCATGGCCCTTGCACGGATCTGTAGTTAAGACTGTATGACCGATGACCTCTCAGTGTGTCCAACGGCCAACTTTTTCGATCACTACAGTTTTCTAGCATTGGAAGGAGGGCCTTTTGGTGCCTTTTCCATGTTATACAGTAGTCCTATAAGCATTTTTCTCCCCAACATGCACTAGCGTAAACATGAGATCCTTTTGCGGTTGCTTATGCATCGTGTGGTACAGATTGGTCTCTTCGATAGTTCCTTTGGAACCTTGCGGGACATAAAGCCTCTGATTTCCATTTAACCTTTTTGTTTCATAGTAGTTTTGCACATGTTCTATACCCTGTCACACACTAGCATAAACGTGAAACCTTTTTGCAGTTGTTTATGCATCATGTGGTACAAATCGGTCGCTCCAACAATTCCTTTGGAATCTCGCAAGACATAAAGCCTTTGATTACCTTTTGATCTCCTTATTTTCCTCATTTGCAAACTCGTTTAGCTTTGCGACAATGACTTCCTCATGCACCGTTGTCAAAACCTCTAACATCAAGATTCCCTTCACTGTTCAAAGCATCACAGGTGCCAAGTAGCCACCTAGCCCAGTGCTGGGGACACGTCGATCACTTAGGATCCAAAATCAAGGACCTGAGGGTTTGGCTCAACAACACGAGCAATACAACTTCCTTTGAGCTAAGGTGCAAGAAAACCTGCGAAGCATAGCTTCAAGTTTGCCTACTGCAATGGGAAGGAATTTATTCCCACTCCTAGAATTTCCATCCCTTTAACGCAAATGAACCAATGGCTTTTAGATCAGCTAATCCAAGTGACTAGGCACAAGGAGTTGCAAGACACAGCGTCTCATCATGATGAGGCTTTCTAGGACGGACAGGAGGAACTAGATTCTCAATCCAAGGGGGGGTCAAACCAACCCTACCACCATCCCTTCTACCCCATCCTTTTGGACAAACTCGTTTTCTACCACCACTCCCTTTGTGATCACCTCTACACTTTCGCAACCCCTATTCCCCTGTCATGGATAGCCATGTCATGTCCTTGGCGTATCAACACCCCTATTCCCCTGTTTCATTCTTAGTAACTATTCCTCCATAAATTGTTCATCAATCCATTCCTACATCCCATCACACACCGATCACAGCTACCTTGCTACACGTTCACACTGTACCTACTTTGCAGTCACATGCACCTTTCACTTCCATTCTTGTGTTTACACCTATCCCACCATCAATGGTGGGCCTAGGCCCATCCACATGGTGGACCCCATTCACTTCTCCTCCTACCACACTACCATCACAAATGTCTCACTATGTTCACCATCAAACCTACCAAGCCCCACAAACGGTACAACCCAGCATGGGACAATGGTCTGTACCAATGACCACGCAAACGGTCTACCCCGTAGCATAACCCTCAGCTACTGCTATAACAGCACCACCTACTAGGTGGTGGATGCCACAAGCAACACAGTTCACAGGGGTCATCCCAACGGCACTGCCAATGGGTCACATTGTTGCCCCTACTACTCCACAAATGGGAACTGCCTCGGCTATTCCCAAACCATCTACATCATCTCCGAGCCTAGATCAAGTGTTCCAGCTTATGCAGACCCTTACTGAGGAAATAAAATGCCTCAAGGCTATCTGGTCTGACACAATACAAGTTATGAACTTCTACCAAGATGATCCCATCAGCCTGGCAGTCCCTACACTAATGTTACCCCTAGGGATGTCACTCCCCCACTTCATGAAATTCAATGGAGAGGGAGATCCCAATGCACATCTTGTTACATTTTTGTCTAATTCCCTTCTTCTGTAACAATGGCCACATATGATCATCCGTTTCTTTGCCATGTCTCTAATTGGAAAAGCCCTGGACTAGTACCACACCCTTTCAAGCTCCTCCATATCAATTGTATTGGAGCTTCTAATCCAGTTCATGACGTGCTTCAAGTACAACTTGAGACCATAGGTCACACTAGATTAGTTGATGAGTGTAAAAAAAGATCTGCTGGAACCAGTCCAAAAGTTCATCCAATGCTGGAGCACGACCCTTAATGAAATCTGCGAGCCCATCGCAGAGGCCCACTTGCTAGCCGTCTTTAAGGATGCAGTGAATGACTTTATTAAGTCTAAGCTGTATTATCTCGCTCCACGCACTCTTAGTCAGGCTTTCACCCAAACTAAGAGCATACAGGATGCCACTAAGAAAAGCAAAGACCCAGCCTACGTTGCATACAAGAACACCTTTATGAAGAAGGAAAAGGACAAGGGTAAGGCTGCAACAGCCGCAGTGGCCGCTATCTCCAACGAAGCCAAACCCAACAACATTAACAAGAAGAACAAAAAACTGGCTACACCTACAACTAACCCCATGCCCAAACAGGGCAACACACCGCAACCTTCCACATCTACACCACCTAAACCAAACTTTCAGTGTAAAGATCACTTGAAGTATACCCCGCTACCCATCAAACCTTCAAATCTTCTAAAGAAATTACTGGTGGCAAGGTACATCCAACATAAGCGAATGTCGAAGGAGGGAGCCAGGAAGCATCAATAGTACTATGAACTCCTCAAGAACTCCTCATTGGCTTTTCTCAATGAACCCCCAGTTCCTAAGGGTTTCAAGCTAGAGCGATTTTATGACTACCACCAACAGTGTGGTTGCGACATGGATTACTACATGGCGTTGAAGGACAACATCCAAAGGATGATCAATCAGGGAAGACTGGTGCTAGAAAAAATCAATCTAGTACGTCCTGAGAATCAATCCCTACAGATCTACACTAATCCTATCAATTCCAACAATGTCGGTTATATTATCAACACCATCGACATTGATAGTAATCCGAGACTACCCTAGCAGTCATTTGTAGTCCGTATGCCTTAACGCATCACAATGGCATCACCAGTGGCTAGTCAAAATCTACAACAACCTTTTGTCTTGAGAGTTCCTCCTTGGACATCTACCCCTACACCACCTGTTAGCAAAACTGCACCACCACCACGTACATTAACACCGTTAGCTCCATTCGTTATTAGGGGGCCAAGTCATTCAATAGCCCCCACCCCACATAAGACAACTTTATAGCCTTCTTGTCCTAAGAAATGAGAAGTGCGCTTCATGGGTGAGATGTCAAGGGAAGGTAGCATCCCAGGTACCTCTAAGCCTATGCCCTCACCCCCTACATCTACGCCCTTTTCACTGAAGGATAACATTGTTACACATGCACAGTCTTCGCCACCTTGCCCAAAAGGGTCTAAACCCAGACGCAAAACTGTCCCTCCTAGGGAAATTTGTCTTCAGGGATGAGTAGAATAGGAGAAAGGCAGTAAAGTAGAAAGTGGCCAAGACCTCTTGAGTTCTCTCACCTAGGTCAAGCAAGCTCCAAAATAGAAAAACACTACATTGAGCCTGTACGATCTGATCATGACATCCACCACACATCGTGAGGCTTTGGTCCACATGTTAATGGCAATTCCTGTTGATGAGAACATGCTAGCAGAAGAGAAGGCGATCCATTTGGTCATGTTTCCTTCTGCGCCTACAAAACCAAAGCCATCCCAATGGACTTTTTGCAATAATTCAATTAGGGAAGACCCTGAAAAGGTTCAAGTGACTACAGCACCTCTTTTCATCATAATCTGGGTTGATCAACATAAGATCCGGAGCGTACACATTGATGATGGGGCTACCAGAAATGTCATCCCTTTCCCTATTGTGGACAAGGTAGGTTTGGTCGACTAGATTAGACCCACAACAACATCATGCTTAAAGTTGTTCAATGAGGCACGAGTTGTGGTAAAAGGCATGGTCCATATTGACTTCGTTGTAGGGGACCAACTCTCCACGAATGCAAAATTGATCATGGTTGAAGAGATGCTTAGGTTTAACTTGATCTTGGGGAGGTCATGGTTAGCGCAACTTAGGGTTATCTTTTCATACATTCATCAGGAGATCCATTTACCCTATGCAAGAAGGGAGGTGGTAATCCATGGCGACGAGCTAGCAACACAAGCTATCAACAACATAGATATGGAACAGGGCTTAGTGGTAGTAACCTCTGAGAATGAAGTGCCTATCTCTATAGATACTAACCATTTCACAAGAGAATCGACTCAGCATGTCAGTTCAGAAAATGAAAATGCATGGATTGAGTTGCCCTTCCAAGTGGAGGGCAACGACATAGATGAAGGTCATAGCAAAGCATCTCAGCCTTATTTCTCACTCAATCCACAATGGGTCAAGAAGCAGTTACGCATAGCGTAGCAACCCCACTACTTCTTGCCCACTTTACATCCTTTGTACATTTACCGCCTTTTGTTTTGCATCCATGCTTCTGCGCTAGGTACTAATTAACCATTCTCTAAATCATTAGCATATCATTTCCTTACCACGCCATGGCTAGAAATAGCCTAAAACTACACTACCACACCATAGCCTGAAATGGCCTAAAACTATACTACTATCTAATGGCTCGACATGGCCTAAAACTAGCGATGGCCCGAAATGACCTAAAACTATATTACGGCCTGAAATGGCCTAAAACTAGCCATGGCCCGAAATGGCCTAAAACTAAAACATTAAAAGAAAAAACATAACATAGCATAAAACCAATTTTCTTTCAAAATTTTCTTCATTAAAAGTATTTCCATCAAAAAATGTTTGCAAAAGTTTTACAAAAAATTCAAAATTTCAAAAATCCCATGTTGTCATGGGTTATCTTCATCCACATCATCTTCGCTCGCATCATTTACTCCTGCATCATTTCCTTCTACATCGCCTTCCTTTGCATTGTCCTCTTCTGCCTCTTCATTTCTGCCCTCTATGGGCCCTGCATCTTCACCTGTAACTTGCATTGTAAAAGTGAAGTAGTCAACTAGAGTAACACATGAAAGCTAGAATAGAGCATAACCCTTTTCCATAGCAAAAAGTAACTAACCTGAGATGGCCTTGCATCCATTTCAAAGGGTATGTGATCCAAACTAAGCCTTAGGCAGTGCTAGACCTCCTCCTCCATGATATTTTCCTAATTCCTATCGCTTGGTTCAGTGTTTGCAGCAGCTTTCTTCTTTCCAATGATTGTCCATCTCGGTGATGCTAGAGAAAAAGAGGCAGTAGCGGTCTCCCTTGTGGGAAGATACACTTCCCGTTCAGGAGATTCATTGACATTTACCTGCTCCATGAACTTTTTGTAAGCCTCAAAAGTGCCAATTTCATTCACAAATGCTTCATAGGTAAACACCTTCACTGAAGCATCCCTATATAGTTTGCGATATGTGGCACATTCTAGTTTATACATATGTTTATGATTTTTCTGGCACTACTCCCACTCATAAACTCTGGCACTGTAGTCTTTCCAATCTTGGTTCTTCTGGGCCAACAAGTCCATCTACATCTACTATTCTATTATTTACTAGGTGGCTTCATTGTTGTGCCCCATGACTGTCCAATATCTAGCATAATCTATCATAGCCTTGCGCCAACTGCCATCATTAGTGTACTAACCTAAATCTTTGTTGTAAGGATGGAAGGGAAACAAACACCGAGAGATTGTTGGGTAGACACAACTGACCCTGCATCCACCTGAGGGCAAGCTGGAAAAATAAACAAAGGTAGAGTGGCTTGGATGGTTTGGATGCAAATCAACCAAGGACTTTCCAGAGCATAAGCTATGACTAGTGTTGGGTTATCGTAAATGGGATGTAAACGAAATGCAAATAGTGATACAAAATGTAAACAGAGCATACTAAATTATAAATAATCCTTAAACAGAGCTATATTGCAAACAAAGCATAAACCAAAGTAAATAATGTAAATGGAAGGCAACGATGAGATTGTATTATATTGTTTTTTTAAAAAATGTACACCGGTTAAAGCGTAGTTGCACATATGTGGATGGCAAGTCAAACACCTTGTCCCAGGATGATATGATGCGATGATACGATGATGTGATATGATGAATGTGAGAAATGCTTGGATGCCAACAGTTAGGTGTGTCGAGCACCCAAGGATTACAGATTCTATCTNGCCAACAGTTAGGTGTGTCGAGCACCCAAGGATTACAGATTCTATCCTCTCTCAGAATTACCAATCTCTCCAATTTTTTCCTCCCAATTTTTTGCCTCCCAGTTTATGTGAATTGATAGGGTATTTATAGGGTTGGGCTAGGCTTGGGCATGAAATCCAAGAATGGAATCAACGGCTGTGAGATGAGAGGAAAGCAGATCTAGCGACATGTGTCCCATGGATAGTTGGCACAGGTTGGATGTATGCTAGATAGTTGGCATGAGTTGGATGTGTGTTGGATAGTTGCATTCTTTGACCAAGTTCAATGTATCTATGTTGGATAGTTGTGCAGGAGTTGGATGTGTGTTGAATAGTTTCATTCTTTGACCAGGTTCAATGTATCTATGTTGGATAGTTGTGCATGAGTTGGATGTGTGTTGGCAAGCTACATTCTTAACCAGGTACATTGCATTTTACAATTTATGGGTTATTCAAGGCCATGAAAGTACATTTAATTTAGACCATGAGGGCTTGACATGCCCACAAATGGGGATTTATAATGAAATGTACAACAAGCGAAATTTGACTGCCCAGCGTGACCTGTAGTGTGACCTCCAAAACTTACAATTTTGAGCAGAAATCTAGAATTTCTAAAGGCTGGGACCCATAGTTATCAATAGTGGACCTTGAGGATGACTTACACCCTTGAAATCAAGTCATTTTGGCTTAGTTTTGGGGCTCTCAATCTTGGTGACACTGATCCTTACGCTGTGCAATGTCTGAAAAAGTAACCCCAGCGTCACCAAGTTAAAATGGCACAGTTGAGGCCAAAATATTGATTTTCTAGAGGCTGGGAGCTACTAGGGACCTTGGTGAAGGTCATGGGTGTCCTTGTGCTTGATTTTGGCCTATTTTGACTCAATTTCAGGGCTCCAAAAGTTGGTGATGCTGATCATTATGCTCTCTAGCGTTTAAAAAAGTAACCAAAGTGTACTTAGCCAAAACCAAACATTTTGAACCTGAAAATTTTGATTCTAGATGCTAGAAGTTGGTGCAGTCACTTGTGGGCCCTGAGGGGACCATGCCTATTAAATCATGGGCCATCAGGAGTTGTTTTGGAGGCCTCCAAGTTTGGTCACGATGTACTCATGTTGGGTAGCAGCATGACTTATCTTGATTCTTGTCTAAAAGTGCTAGGCCAAAATTAGTGGTGTTTCATTGGCACCACTTTATTGATTTCTGGAGGAATCTACCTGAGAGGTGTCAACAAAGAAATGGAAAACACCATGAGCAACAAAGCATCAAACATTAACTATCGGCCCTTGGCTGGGTGTTATTGCACCATTTTCAAAAGTACATGGGATTGAGGGAATTTGGTTCAAGATGCAAGGGAATCAGTTGTAACCAAGGAAGCTAGGAGGTTAAGGGCTATGATTGTTGCTAGGATTTATGGGAGAGGAATGCTCTCTTGTATACAAGTCATGTCATTGGTCCTTGTCAACAACCGGGTTTTCAGTAGACTCAGAACCAAGACATAGGAGGTGTGTTCTTTGGGATACGGGACTCTTATAGAGTATTTATAGGGCCCGTTGAGACATGAGTGTAGCTTTTTTTTTTCAAGACAACTACCTTCTCAGCTGGGGCTTGTATGAGAATAGCCAATAGTCTTTTCTTTATGATGTCAATGGGGTCATGAAGACCTTTTTTGTGCATTTTTCTCTTTGACCTTTTTTTGTTTTCTTTTTGTTTTCTTTTTTTTCTTTTTTTCCTTTCTTTGTCTTTCTTTTTCTTTCATTTTTCAAAAGAGCTTGCTTTTTGTGTTGTTCTTGTGTATGAGCACTTGCATTTTGCATCATGTACTATGTATTGTGTTTTGCATCGCAACTACTTAGAGAGCTACAGTGTGCAACAGTGTATCAAGAGTTTTGAGATGAGTGAAATGTATCAAGGGGGATGTAATTGAATATGATAAGGGAGCATAATGGGGAATAGGGAATGTATCAGGAGTCGGGAATGTGCTTATGAATGGATTGATTAACCTAGTCATGTGAGTCAGGAAAAACGTGATACCTTGTTGTCATGATGAAATGAATATTTGCACGAATGCCTCAGAAGTGTCATCATGCAAACACAACTCCAAGAAGACAAGAAAACCACAAATGAAACAGTCAGCTAAACACTTTAAACAAGGAGATGAAGTTACCACGTGCAATTTTCAAAGTAGAAAGAATCATAAACAACATTAGCCTCATTAAGACCCATGAGAAAAATTATGTAACAAGTCTTTGCGAAACATTAATAGCTGATTGCACCAACACATCTTTTCAAATTTTTCCTAGTCATCAATGATGTCACCAGTTTATAGTCTTAGTGGACTATTTTGGGTTAGTTTCATGTCATAACCCCTTGGACGACGCTAATTTAGCATCGTGGCGGACAATGCATTGCTAGTTTATAGTCATGGTAGACTGTGAAGAGGTAAACTAGTTTATAGTCTTAGTGGACTCTGGATGCTAGTTTCATGTCATGGCAGATGAATATAGCTATTTAGTGTCATACTGGATAGAACTCTGTGGTATCAGTTTTAAGTCATGATCCAGGACTACTCTGTGGTATCAATTTTAAGTCATGATTCCAGGACTATTCTATGGTATCAGTTTTAATTCATGATTCTAGGACTATTCTGTGGTATCAGTTTTAAGTCATGATTCCAGGACTATTCTGTGGTATCAGTTTTAAGTCATGATTCCAGGACTATTCTGTAGTATCAGTTTTAAGTCATGATTCCAGGACTATTCTGTGGTATTAGTTTTAATTCATGATTCTAGGACTACACTGTGGTATCAGTTTTAAGTCATGATTCTAGGACTATTCTATGGTATCAATTTTAAATCATGATTCCAGGACTACTCTGTGGTATCAGTTTTAAGTCATGATTCTAGGATTATTTTGTGGTATTAGTTTTAAGTCATGATTCTAAGACTATTTTGTGGTATCAGTTTTAAGTCATGATTTCAGAACTATTCTGTGGTATAATTTTTAAGTCATGATTCTAGGACTATGACGTACCTCAAGTTTGTTAGACATAGTACCTTTTCAAGTACAAGTGGTTTGTAGGATTAGCAAACTCGTTTCCATTCATGTCAGCAAGTTTGAATACTCCATTATTATATACCTTGGTGACTAAATAAGGCCCTTCCTAGTTGGCTGAGAATTTATCTAGATGTTCTCAGGTGGCCTTAAGGACTAGATCTCCTTCTTTAATAGGGCATTTGTGGAGATCATGCTTGTGCCTTTGCCTTTTTTTTTGTACCATTTAATTTGATAAAAAGTTCATACACATTCCTCCTCTACCGAGTCAAGGTCGACAACGTGCAATTCATTATTTTGACTTTCATCGAGGAGATTGAAGAGAGTTATCTGCAATGAGGGAACCTGCAATTCTAAAGGTAAAATAGCTTCAGATCCGTATACAAGACTATATGGATTTTTACATGTGGATGTTCGATGTTTCATTCTATAAGCCCACAATGCATAGACTAATTGTTCATGCCATCGTTTCTTGCACTGATTTAGCATCTTTTTGAGCATTATGATGACAGTTTTGTTTGTGGCCTCTGCTTGACCATTGCTCTGTGGATAGTAAGGTGATGAAAATGTGTGTTTAATACCCACACTTTCACAAAAGCTTTTGGTATCTGTACTGCTAAATTGTAGCCCATTGTCAGTAATGATGGTCATTGGAATACCAAAACGAGTCACAATATTTTCCATTATGAAAGTGCAAATGTGTTTTGAGCTGGTCTTTCTAAGGGGAATAGCTTCTACCCATTTTGTGAAATATTCAATTGCGGTGATGATAAAGTTGTGTGTTGTAGAGGACGGTGGCGTTATCGGTCCAATTAAGTCTAAACTCCATTTTTGGAATGGCCATGTAATTTGTGCGGTATGTAATTCATTGGGTGGTACATGTATTAGATTACCATGCTTTTGGCAAATTTCACATGTTCTGACCTTGGAAACACAATCATATTCCATGTGTGACTAGTAGTAACCTAAGTTCCTAATCTTTATTGCCATTGCTTTAGGTGCTATGTTTCCTCCACAAAGTCCTTCATGGATTTATTCTATGATCGTTTGACCATCAATGCTACTAACACACATTAGCAGAATACCTTCATATGATTTACAACACAAGGTGTCTCCCATTAATGTGTATTGGTAGGAACATTTTCGTATAGCTTCCTTTTGAGCATTTGTCAAGTGTTGTGGAGGTTCACCTTTTAGAAGATACTATTTTACATCATCATACCATTCTATTGTGTGTGTTGTACTAACAGATGCTATAGGTACTTCATTTAGAGTGTTAATTATAGGTTTGGCACAACTGGTTATAGAACTAGGTAATGCATGGAACATTTCAGGTGTCATGTTTAAGGCTAGTGCGGCAAGTGCATCAGCGATGGTGTTTTTGTTTCTAGGGACGTGTTGTATATCCACTTCTACTAGTTGCCTTACTAGATGTTTATTCAAATCACAATACGGTTGCAAATGGAGAGCTTTTCATGCTTAGACTTCATTGACTTGATTAATAACTAATTGCGAGTCACCTCGAACTATGAGGCATGAGATTCCTGAAGTTAATGCTACTTGAAGTCCTCTAAGAAGACCCTCATATTCTGCTATGTTATTGGTTCAAGGAAAGTTTATGCGATAGGTAGACAGTTGGATTTTTCCAGAGGGATATGTTAAAATGGCTACAACACTTCCTCCTTGAGATGTTGAAGCTCTATCGAAGTAGAGGATTGCCTCATAATCATTAGGTACGGTGTCTATACTGTTAAAATTTTCATCTAGGAATTCGAGGTTTATCGTTGTTTGATCATGCATTGGCGAGACAATTAGTTGCGTGACTATTACTTGACCTTTTGTGGAATATTGAACAACATAGTGTAGGTCAAACTCTGCGATCATTGCTTTCCACCTAGCTAACCTACTTGACTCATAGATGTTATTAGTGATGGCATGGAGAACATTATCTTTGCAAATGATGTAAACTTGCTTACGGAAGAGATAATGCCACCATTTCTTCAAGCAGAAGATGAGGGCGAGACATGATTTTTCTATGTCATTGTATCGTTGTTCATAGGCTATTAAAGCATGGCTTAGATAATATATAGGGATCTCGGCCCCATCTTGATGTTTTTGACAAAACATGGATGCAATGGATGAACCAGAAGTTGCAAGATAGATGTAGAAGGGTTTGTCACTTTATGGAGGATAAATAGTTGGTAGCTGGGCCAACTCTTGTTTTATGTTCTCAAATGCTTCTTGGCATTGTTGAGTCCATTGGAAATGTACATTCTTTCGTAATAGGTGTTGCATGGGACTCAACTTATCTATCAGCCTTTTGATAAAGCATCTAATGAATTGTAGTCTACCTTGGAGGTGTCATAGTTTGGTAAGGTTTCTTGGTGGTTGCATATTGGTTATTTCTTTAACCTTATCGGGGTCTACTCGTATCCCTGTTTTGGAAACTAGGAAACCAAGAATTTTTCCCATTTTAACACCGAAGACACACTTTTTTGGGTTGAGTCTAAGATCATATTTGAGACAACATTTACGCACTAATTCTAGATCTTTTGCATGTTGTTCAGTTATTTTAGACTTGACCACTATATCATCAACATAATCATTGAGCAAATTTAGCATGTAGTCACTAAATATGTATATCATTGCTCACTGATATGTAGCACCTACATTTTTAAGGCCAAATGGCATCATCGTATAACAAAATGTCCCCCAAGATGTCATAAAAGTTGCTCTAAGTTAATGCTCTAGATTAATTCTTATTTGATTGTAACCTGAAAATCTGTCCATAAAGGATAACAGTGCATGCCCAGCTGTCGTGTCAATAAGTTGATCAATGCTAGGCAAAGGAAAGTCATCTTTTATAGTGACTATGATGAGGTCATGGAAGTCAATGCATATGTGTATACTACCATTCTTCTTAGGGACTACAACAATGTTTGATACCCAGTCGAAATAGTCGATGGCTCAGATGAAATTGGCTTGGTAGAGCTTTATGATCTCAGCGCGGACAACTAATGCCACTTCGAGTCTAACCTTTCATGTTTTTTATTTTACTAGTTTAATTTTTTCATCAAGAATAATGTTATGTTGGATGATCTGGGGGTCTAGTCCTAGCATGTCTGTATATGACCATGCAAACATTTTTATGTTGTCTTTTAAAACCTGAGTGATGTCACCTACGAGTTGTGGATCTAGTAAGGCACTTAATTTCAAGGTTCTAGCTTTGCCATTGACTATGGTAATGGGGATTTGAACCAGAGGATCTTCAGTGATATTGTTAGCTTCTAGATCTATAGTTTTAGCTATGGTTTTAGGCTAGTCCAACATTTCTTAAGTGGAGGCTATCAAATTGGTATAGGTGGATGGATTTAGATCCAAAGATTCTAGGCGGATCGCTCTTTCTACATCTTCGTATGGTCTATTGAGAGACAATATTGAGAAGATATTGTTGATGGCCATGATGTTCGCTCCTTCCAATTAAAAAAGGAGAAAAATAAGAGACACTCCCTTAGTAGGAGAGTTACAAAGTGTAAACGAATGTAGGATAACTAAGCTGGTGGAATGTATAAAGACTGATGTAATGGCCTTAATTTAATTGTGGTATAAAATGGTTGCATTTTTTTGTCATCTTGATCTTTCATGTAAATATTTTTGTTATTTCTCTTTTTTTTCTAGAGTATATGTGTGCAGCTAAATGTAACATAAATTTCTAAAGTGTAAAGCAAGATGTAAGGTAAATACTTGGAAAAGGAAGCAACGACCGTGCAAGAATTTAAATTGTAACTTGTAACCTGTAAGCGAAAATTCAATGTAAGATGATGAGAGTTTCTAAATCTGTAATTTGTTGGCTCTAGTTTACAGTCGTTTCATCCTTGGTACATCAGTTTAAAGTCTTAATGGATTGTTGCATTTTTTGTTAAAGAAAGGATTACTAGTTTTATGCCATGGTGGGCCAAAGGTAGTAACGCTTTCAAGAAATTTTAAACAAAACCAATTATTTCTGAATGTGGCTAGTTTAATATGATTACAGACGTTTGTTGGTAGTTTTAACTTCATATCGGACGTGTCGTAGCTTAACGTCATACTGAACGTGTCGTAGTTCAACGTCATTTCAGACAGTTCGTAGTTTAATGTCATTTTGGACAGTTCGTAGTTTAACGTCATTTCAGATAGTTCATAGTTTAACGTCATTTCAAATAGCTCATCTCATTCGTTCTAGTTGTTGAGTTGCCTCTTGATCTTTTATACCTTAACATGTGGGGCTGGACGTATGGGTATGATTTTATATTCACCTTCCCCTTCATCGGTGATGTCAAAGGGTAGTTCTAACTAAGAGACATCAGTAGGAATGGATTCTATGTCTGCATCTTCTTGTGTTTCTTCAGTGCTAGTTGGATTGTGAGTCAATGTTGGCTTCACGTTCTGATGTATGTTCATGGTTTCTTGTTTAGGCTTAATGAACTCAATTTCTGACCCTTGACCTACCTCAAGGTATGAGGAAGTGATCGATGTTGTTGTATCCCCATGTATGATGATCTCACCATCATTGTAAGGTAGGTGGATCTCTTGATGGATTGATGAAGATACAGCTTTAAGTTGAGCTAGCTAAGGATGTCCTAGGATTAGATTAAACCCTGGCATTTCATCAACCACTATGAATTTAGCTGATGTAGGGAATTGATCACCGGCTATGAAATCTAAGGTAACCATGCCTTTTACTCCCACACAGGAACCATTGAAAGATCTCAAGAAATAGGTTGTAGTGGGTTGTACTTGTTCAGTGAGTCCCAATTTTTTGATGACGGAAAAAGGTATCACATTTATTGCCGCACCATCATCGACATGCACCCTACGTATTTTGAAATGATCAACCTGTATTGTTATGAACATAGGGACCGTGGTAATTTCCCCTATTTTCTCATCTAGCTTAATGTCCTTAACGTGGAACTCTAGGGATGTAGTCTTCGATTCTTGAAGTTGTGAGGATAATACTACATAAATGGATGGTTCATCTACAGGAACATCCATACGAGAGCCTCTCGGTGTACTGGTGAAGTCATTACTAGGTCATACAAACTTAAAGAAGTATTCTTTTGTTTTAAGGCTTGGGTGACCTGGGTCAACGCATTTGCTAGGTCTTTACCATTTCTGATATTCTTATCCATAGAGATTTGGTCCATTTGACCCAGCATTCGTATTTCTCATGGAGGGGTTTTTACGTTAGTAGCTAAGGATGCTGGGTTGGGATATCACTCGCGACTTCATCTTTGTTTTGGTTACTTGTACTAGGCTCATTCACGAATAGACTCATGGGAACGGTGTTTAGCAGTGTAGGCTTTAGCAACCCTAATTCGTATCCATGGTTTTCTCTGTCCATGCGCTCACTTTTTTCTCTTTACAAGTGCTCTCTTATTAGCCTATCGGCAAGACGTTCTTGCAAAGGTTGTCGAGAAGTGGAGGTGGGTTGTGCGCCAAGGTGTTTTGGCTTCCAGACCACAAAAGGAATGGGTCGATTTTCAGATGGTATGTTTGTTGTGGTGGCAATCGAAGGAGGTATCTGGATGATGAATGGTTTTGATGGTGTGGGGGACGTGCGCATAGTGAAAGGGGTTTGAGGATATACTGGGGTAGGTGTGTTTTCTGAATGCCCATGAATCACAAAAGGCTTTCAAGGAACATCTTATCTATCTTCCACATGGACAATATTAATCACATATGGGCCATCGTTGGTATTGGTATTGAGAGGATCCTTGTAGACCACCATGGATTGGTTTTGGAGTCTTACCGGGTTTGTCATGTCAAACACTAATTCACCCCTATCTATCATGTGTTGTATGTCTTGTTTCAATGCAAAGCAGTAATCAGTCCCATGACCACACCATTGGTGATATTCACAAAACTTATCCAAACTAAAGCCTTTTGGAATGGAAGGTTCATTGGTTGTTGCTAAGGCTGGATTTTTGGCCAATTTGCAAAAGAAATCATGTCTTTGCAAGGCTACAAGAGACATTTGTTTGTGTTGAATTAGCCTAGCCTTTAGAAGTTGATCAAGTAGTTATGAAGGCTTCATGGATAATGGTGTGTATTGAGTAGGGTCTTTCCTTTCAAAGGTACAGACATGACCTATGTTGTTGTTTCTATTTGAGGAATTTTCAGGTGTATGAGTGGGTGTGGTTCTTTCATATTTGTTTGGGATAGTGGGTTGTTTTCCCTTAGCCACTGCTACTACCGTTGTTTTGAATTTATGTTTCCTCATGTGTTGGCTCCTAAAGGTTGAATAGGCTGGGTCATTACTTGTTTGTGCCACTTCTTCTATGTCTTTGATTTGCACGAATGCTTGGCTCAATATGTGTGCTTTCAAGTAGTAAAGTTTTGACTTAATAAAGTCATTCATGGCCAACTTAAGGATGGTGAGTAAATATTTTTCAAGGATAAGTTCATAAAGTTCATTTAAGGTTGCATTCCACCTTTGGATAAATTTCTGCACTGGCTCCAATGGCGCTTGTTTAACTTGAATCAAGCTATCTAACATGGCTTCAGGTTTCAAATTGTACTTGAAATGGTTGACAAATTGATGCAACAAATTCTCTAAAGAAGATATGGAGCTATGGGGTAAAGATTGGTACCAATCTAAGGCTTTTCCGATTAAGGAGATTGCAAACACTCATAGAATTACATGGGGCCATGCTTTAAGTAAAAGACTTTTGGTTCTAAATGTCACTAAGTGGGCATTTGGGTCCCCTTATCCATTGTACTTGGTTAGTTGAGGTAATGAGACTCCTTTTGGCAAGGTCAAGGGTGGAACTGAGAGGTCAATTGGGTCATCTTGATAGAAATCTAGTACCTTGACTTCCTCATTGTTGAAATTTTTAAGGCATTTTAATTCTTCTACCAATGAGTGCATCATGTTTTGTGTGTTTTCCCATTCTTGGGCGGTAGGCAAACCAATGGATTTCATAGATTGTGGATGATAATGGTTTAATTGTTGCATTGGAAAGGGAGGTTGGTGGGCTGATATTGGTTGCGGTTGGATAGTATTCTAGGCTGAGACTATAGCAGGTGGAACCCACTACCTGGCCACAGGTTGTGAAGCAATACCCTGAACATGTTGGGTTGGGGGAATCAATGGTTCCCCATGGATCTAAACTTGGGGTATGTAATGGATGGATGTGGAAGCTAGTATGACTGATGACATTCCAATTACTTGAGGTTGGAAGATCGACCCTACGTTGGTTTGGGAGAGTTGTTGGGACTGTACTGGTGGAGGAATGATGGAAGTGGATGCATCAGAGTGAATGTTATTGAGCACAGAGAAGATAGAAATAGAATGTAAAAAACAAGTGCTCAAGTGTTTATGGATGAAGAAGGAAACACAGTTTCTTCCAGGAAAGGATGGAATAATGGGTTTGTGTGGGCATGGGTGCTAATGGTATGGTATGATTTTCCATGTTCAGATTGGGTTGCAAAGTCATCTTCTTCATCTTAAGGCTTTATGGGAGGTAGTTGTAAGGCTTGACTCCTAGCCATAAGAAGCTGGGATATGAGTTTATGATGATTTTCAGACAGTGGGATTATGTCAAATACTGAAGGGATAAACTCATGTTCTTCTTTGTGGATAAATTCATATTCTCTCTTAGCTTCCCTCTCTACATAATCAATGGGTAGGTTGGCTTGGATTTTGACGTAGATAAAGTTATACTATTCGGGTGTAAGAGTCGCGTGAATAGGGCCTTTGCCCTATAGCCTGAGGGATTGGTGTGTAGGGCCTTGAGGATTTATGTGTTCAATAATGGTTATGGATTTCATAGCATTTATAGGGTTTGAAGCTTCGGCCCCAAAGTCAGCAATTGGTAGTGTTACTGGGTTGACTTGGGAGGATTCCATGATAAACGTGAGTGGACTGGGGTAGACGAATGGAGTTGGATTGCAAGCAGTTGTAGTGTTGCATGACACAAGCTCAGCATGACTAATAGGAATGAGCTCAGTGTGATCAACAGGGACAAGGAGACTCAAATGGGAAAGATGGATGAGTTTTGATAGGTAGTGACGTTTTAGCCAATAACAACAAGCAAGTAGGTCCTCCTTCTAGCGCCAAAAACTGTACTGACCTAAATCGTCGGTGTAAGACTGGAAGGGAAACAAACACCAAGATATCATTGGGTAGACACAGTTGACCTTGCCTTCGCCTGAGGACAAGCTAGAAAAATAAACGAAGGCAGAGTGCCTTGGACGGTTTACACGCAAATCAACCAAGGACTTCCTCGAGCGTAAGCTATGGCTAGCACTAGGGTTCTTGTAAATGGGATGTAAACGAAATGCAAACAGCGGTACGAAATGTAAATAGAGCATACTGAATTATAAATAATGTGTAAACAGAGCTATATTGTAAACAAAGCATAAACCGAAGTAACTAATGTAAATGGAAGGCAATGATGAGATTGTATTATATTGTTTTTAAAAAAATGTGCACCAGTCAAAGCGTAGTTGCACATGTGTGGATGGAAAGTTAAACACCTAGCCCTGGGATGATGTGATGTGATGAACATGAGAAATGCTTAGATACCAATAGTGAAGTGTGCTGAGCACGAAGGATTGCTGGTTCTGTCCTCTCTCAGAATTGCCAATCTCTCCAGTTTTTGCCTCCCAATTTTTTTCCTCCTAGTTTATGTGAATTGATAGGGCATTTATAGGATTGGGTCGAGCTTGGGCATGAAATCCAAGAATGGAATCAATAGTTGTGAGATGAGAGGAAAGCAAATCTAGCAACATGTGTCCCATGGATACTTGGCACAGGTTGGATGTGTGCTGGATAGTTGGCACGAGTTGGATGTGTGTTGGATAGTTGCATTCTTTGACCAGGTTTAATGTATCTATGTTGGATAGTTGTGCATGAGTTGGATGTGTGTTGGCAAGCTACATTCTTGACTAGGTACATTGCATTTTACAATTTATGGATTATTCAAGCCCATGAAAGTACATTTAATTTAGACCATGAGGGCTTGACATGCCCACAAATGGGGATTTATAATGAAATGTACAACAAGAGAAATTTGACTGCCCAGCATGACCTACAGTGTGACCTGTAATGTGACCTCCAAAACTTGCAATTTTGAGCTAAAATCTAGAATTCCTAAAGGCTGGGACCCATAGTTATCAATAGTGGACCTTGAGGATGACTTACACCCTTGAAATCAAGTCATTTTGGCTTAGTTTTAGGGCTCTAAAAGTTGGTGACGCTGATCCTTACACTGTGCAACGTCTGAAAAAGTAACCCCAGCGTCACCAAGTCAAAATCGCATATTTGAGGCCCAAATCTTGATTTTTTGGAGGCTGGGAGCTACTGGGGACCTTGGTGAAGGTCATTGGGGGTCCTTGTGCTCCATTTCAACCTATTTTAACTAAATTTCATGGCTCCAAAAGTTGGTGACGCTGATCCTTATGCTGTGCAGCATTTGAAAAAGTAACCAAAGTGTACTTAGCCAAAACCAAATATTTTGAACCCAAAAATTTTGATTCTAGATGCTGGAAGCTGGTGCAGTCGCTTATGGACCCCGAGGGGACCTTGCCTATTGAATCATGGGCCATCAGGGGTTGTTTTGGAGGCCTCCAAGTTTGGTCATGCTGTACTCATGTTAGGCAGCAGCATGACTTAGGTTGATTCTTGTCTAAAAGTGCTAGGCCAAAATTAGTGGTGTTTCAGTTAGTATCACGAGCCATGAGGAATTCATTCCTTGATTTGAGGTCTAAGACAGCTGATCATGTCATTGACAATCCCTTGCATGAACGTGAGTTTGTCAAGGGTCTCGGCCCATGGTTCAATGCCAATTAGAGGGGGTCCTCTAGCATTAACAGTGGTGTTTGTCATGCAATTCAATGCGTCAATAATGACTAAGGTGAACTATAATAAGGCTATGAGTAAAGCAAATGATAGTGTGATGGCTCCTACCCAGTAAAACCTTGGGGGTGATAATGGGGGGTCACCCATCGACACATCATTGAATATATTGTCAAACTCACCAGCATCTAATTGCAGTTTCCCTCCTTTCTGACTCAGAACTATGGTAGCATCCTTAGCATTCGTCCATTCCCCCGATGCTGAACTATGTTCAGCAAATGGATCTCTAGTAGAAGTCCCTTCCAGGTTGATGCAAGCTTCCTCTTTATTTGCTAGTGCCTTTCCTTTTGAGGCACCAACATCCTCCTCATCCATAGGAGACTCCTCTTCATCTCCAAAAATGTCCTCCTTGTTAGTAGGAGGATTTTCATTGACAACAAGAGCCCCTTCCTTAGTGACAGGAGCTCCTTCCCTCTTGACCAGGGCCCTTGCCTTTGAGACTGGGGCCTCCATGTCTTTATTTGTCAATCCCGTCTTGGGGGCCAACACCTCTTCATCACCTTCTTCTTCTTCCTCCTCTTTCTCTGGTAGCGAAACAAAACACATATTCACGTTAGCTAAAGTAGGTGCTACGCTGCCTAGCATATCAAAGCGTAGAAAGCATTTAATCAAGAGGCAAAAAGACAAACATAAGAAAAAGAATTTACCAATGGGGGGTTGCATCCTACATAGCTTGAACCATAGTTTCTATCCCTCTTATTCTTCAGTATCGAGGGTCTCCTCAGCTATTTGAGGCCTCTTTTGCCGCAACTTGGTGGTTACCGTTTCGGCAATGAGATGTTTCCCCTATGACATGCTACCTATAGCAGCAAGGGGTGCCTCTCCAATGCTGTCCTAGCCATGAACGTTGTAGGCCACCAAATCCTTATTCATCATAAAAAACAACTTCCTAATAGCTTCTAGGGGATCTTGGGCTCGGGTGGTTCAGAAGATTTGGCAGATCCACAGTTTGGAAATCTAGTTGTGATCTCGCATAACCCAGACTTCATTCTCATGGACTACCAAAAACTCTGCCAAACACCACAAGCAGGCTATGTAAAAGGTGTAGTGCACATTGAAATGAGACTCTTGCTTCTTATGAAGTGTGGCGATTTCAATCCCCACGCCCCCACAACCTCCCCTAATGTATGCTATACGAAGTTATTACGCCACTCCTCAATGTCCTCCTTATGACAATTCACCAATTTCTTGGTCTTTGACCCTATGGAGAGACCATTAGTAGGGACATCGACAAGGTTTACAAATAGTTGGTCATTGACTTCAAGGACCACCCGCACACCATGTATACATGTGCAGAAGCAATCTTCCTTGTCGAAAAAGGAGTCCACTAGGGTGAGCATCGCAGTAGTAGGGACACTTGGATTTGGGGCCAAGAACAAATCCATGAGCCCAGCATCTTGAAAGTGCTTGATTAGGGATTTCAAGACCGCGCTGCATATCCAATGTTGGCTCTCATCTACCTCCCCATACTTGAAGTAGATGTTGGCCTCCTAGTTTCCAAAGATTATCACCATCACTTCCTAGGACTTCTTCGTCCCTATAGCAGTTTGCACAAAAGCAGTTAACACAAAAACACAAAAAAAAAAAGAAAAAAAATTTAGGCAAAGCATAACTAGCAGAAAAAATAGCAATGACACTCAAATATGCAGTAACTTACTATTTAGCTTACCAGGTTTAAACAGTGATGGGAATGGTGGAAGATTAATTAAGAGATCCTCAACGGTAATTGGTTTAAAGGGTGTCCATCCCTCATCCAACCAACCGGACTCCTTGAATTTGTTGTAGATTTTGAGATACTAGGTTGGGTAGGTTTTGTACTCACCCATGCATTGGCCTCTCACATCTACGCGTATATTCTTAGTAGAAGAAAACTCTTGCAGTGCCATCTATGCTAAGGTCAACATGTCCATATCACCGTGAAGCCCATCCTCATTGATGAAAAACCTAGTAACAAAAACACTATTAACATTTGGCTTGCATAGCATAGTAGAACATGGCTACAAAACTCACTTTCCAGCACTGTAGACAATTCCTGGTGGGTTTTAGAAGTACATTCCCATATGACATGCAATAAATAAAGTGTTGTAGGGGTAGTAGCAATTATACTCAGGCATCTCCCAAATCCAGGCCAAACACCTCAAATTTTTTGGGCACTAACTAGACCCTTCTCCTTGCCTACTGCTAATTGCTCCATCTATCAAAAATCTCAAAATATCTTGATTTGCCCCAAGCAACAGGGGTTCTGTTATGGCGGCTGCTACCTCCTCCGCCAGGTGTGACAAAACAATCACATTAAAGCATTGGAGGAGAAATTGTAGGAACTCTTGTGCTTCCTCCTAGAACTAGACTACCTCCTACCCCGTGCATGTATGGGGTAGAGGAACATTGGCCACTAGTTTTCTCACGCAGCATAGGACTTCCATGATTTTGAGGATAATCAGGATTAGCCTTAACACCACCCTGCACAACACAATATCAAATGTTAACACCATGTCCGAGTGGAATTCACATATAGCATAGCAAAACTAGCATTTTAGCAAATAGTGTAGCACAATTCTCCTCATGGACATAGCGTACCAAGAAAAAATGAAGACAATAGCATAGTAAAATTAGCTTAACATAGCAACAAAGCAATTAGCCATAACAAAGCGATTAACATTACACCGTGACAGAACACGTGTTACATTGTCACATCACACACATGGCCAAACCCTCCTGAGGATCCTACGCTATGCTATTTGCATGACAAGTGGCTTGAATCATCGAAGCCTCTATGGTAATGACAGCCGCAGTGATGGCGATCTAGAAGACCTTGCATACAACCTTAGCGTAGCATCTATACATCCACTGCGGCTAAAACAACGACAACAACGGTGTAAGGGCCAAAAAAATGACAACATGATGATAGAAAAAACACAACTAGTTAAAAAAATTTGTAGAAAAAAAAATAAGAAAAGAAAAAAAATAATAGAGGCAAGAGAAAATAAGAGGAGCATAACAGCCTACTAGGTTAATGGTGTCTCCTCTTGCACCACGATGCATGCCTATGACACATAACCTAGGGTTTCCTTCACTTCATCAATCATAGCGAGTGTCAGGTGTTTGTGTTCTTTCCTAGGGGGCCATCATCTTGCTTGCTAACTCTTTCTTCATCCAAATCACCTTGGTTTGTATTAGCTCAATCGCTTTGCACTTCTAATGTGGGCTCTGCGCTTCGAATGTGGGCTCTGTGCTGTTACGGTAAAAATGACAAGTTTACCAAGGGTTAATCCCTATTTATAGCCGCAACCGTGAAAAGGAAACTTGTCATTCTCTCTCCCCATTTAATGTGGAGTATTTCGTGCACCGTAGCATGCCCACCATGACATGGTTGCACTGTTCACATTAAGATAGGTGGGCTTAGATGAAAAGCCTTGACACGCTTCAAACTAGTCATTTGCCTTCACAAAAATATCTCCCTAGGTGGTCCGAAAAGACCTTAAACTAGCAATCCTAATGCATAGTTCCAATCTAGTTAGTGGTGTGCAAAGACCTTAAACTAGTAGTTTCAACCCTTTTATGCATTTGCAGTCTACATTCTAAACTAGTAGTTTTCCATTCTTTATACTAGCAGTTTTACATTTTTACGTTTAGGCAATCCGCAAAGACCTTAAGCTAGCACCTTCAAAATTTCGCATTCTGGCAATCCACAATGACCTTAAACTAATACTCTACCTTTTGGCAGTCTACAATGACATTAAACTAACATTTTCACATTTTTTTACATTAGCAGTTTTACATTTTTACACTAGCAGTTTTGCATTGTTACTTCTAGGTGGTCCGCCATGACCTTAAATTGGCACATCTTAAGCTTTCTATCATACCTTGCATTTATCTCTATTGCTCACATTTCATTGCTACTTTGCAAATTTTCACTATGTACAGTTACTACAAATAGGTGCCTATTGACTAGACTTTCATCTCATTTTGGTAGGTTGAGTGAGAATGAAAATCCATCATGATCTCTCTTCACTTTTAGCTTTAGCAGGTCCACATGGCAAACTCACAAGATAATTGAACCTAGATTTAATAGACTGAGAATCACCCGTAGTTAGCACCATTGCATCCTTAGAAGCATCCCCAGACTAGTTTCAGCATCTGGTCCAAGACCTAGATTTAGAGGCTGGGGATGTAACTGATGACCCTCTCATCGAAATGTCTATGACCACATCTAAGGGGTAGATAAAAATGTTGAAACTTAGTTCCCTCCTAGATTCGCAAACATACAATGATGTAGCTAAAATTCTACATGATAACATTGAAGTCTTCATGTGGTCATACAATGACATGTTGGGTTTAGATCTGAGGCTAATACAGCACAACATCGTCTTAGACCAGTGCATGAAAGTAGTTAAGCAGAAGGCTTGCAAGGTTAAACCAGAGATCGCACTAGTTGTACAGGATGAAATCACCAAGCTATACCAGGATAGCTTCATCTATTTAATTGATTACTCGAAATGCATGTCTAACATCATTGTAGTTTCTAAGAAAATAGGAGGAATACAAATCTATATAGACTTCCGGGATCTGAACAAAGCAACATTCAAAGATGATTTTCCACATTCGAGTATCAATCAACTCATTGACACTATGGCTGGTCATGCTCTGTTATCCTTCATGGATGGTTTCTCCAGCTACAACTGAATTTGCATTAACCCAAAGCATTAGTTAACAACAACCTTCATGACCCCATGTGAAACACCACAAAATTTTGAGCTTAGTACTTTTCCGACAAGAAGCAGGTCGCTGCTGAAACACCGTGAAAATTACGAGTCGGCCTCACAAAAAGATTCGCAATTCAAGCAAGAGCACGCATCAGCTTTGTTCCAGGACAAGTTTACGCTCTATTACGCACGGCATCGTAATAAGTGTAATAAGCTCCAAAATCGCCAAAGGCAGAGTCTAGAGAAGCGCAATAGTTTGGCGCTTTTTTCTCGTGGCGCATGATTAACTTGTCTTTACGCTCGTTACGCGGCGGTGCGTACCATTGCGTATATTATCATTCAAGTTGCACATTGTTTACGCTTCATTACGCGCAGCTGCGTAGTGAGCGTAAGTTGCACATTATTTACGCTTTGTTACATGCAGTTGCGTAGTGAGCGTAAAACAATTTTGAGCTTATTGTTTTTACATCAGATTACGCTCATACACGCAACGCAACGCGAATGCGTGTAATACATCCTGAAGGCAATTAAAGCACGCTCAGCATGTACTTGCTCTTCACACGCACAACACGCAAACAAGCGTGTTGTGCGTAGTCACAGTCTGACTTAAAATGATCATGCCAACAGGGCCCACAATATCCGGACCCACGTCATCAGGGTTGCGCCTTTTCCACGGAGCGTCGCGGCCTATAAATACCTCAGTTGACAAAGGTATAGGGGTAGGTTGGCAAAATCAGAGAAGCAAAAAGCACATTTCTGAGCACCAGAGCACTTAGCACTTTGGAGCAGGGATACAGAGAACAGCGCTTTGGCAATTGTTGAAATTATCACCTTACAGTTGAAGCAGAGCACAGTTCGCTTCGAGCACCGGTGACAGGAGTGATCGTTCTGCTGAAAGACTCTATCAATCCGAAACGATTGATTGGTAGAAGTCGAAGCTTGGCCCGCCTTGCATCTCAGCTTTAGCCCACAAGGTAGATCGGACTTCTGTTTAGACCGTTTTTCTTGTTGCTTTGTGCTTGTTTCATGCCCTATAATTGGGGATTCCCTAGTGTAATTTCTCATACAAAATACACATTTTTAAGCCAAAGCGAAGATCTTGAAGCTACGTGCTTCTCTTATGTCATCTTTCTTTCATCGTGTTTAGCATTATCACCGTTGCAATCTGTCTACATCGTTTTTTTCCTCATTTTACGACTCCTCGAACTAGATCGCTTTCTTTTTTACACAATTTTCATTGTTTTTTACTGACCCGTAAGTCCCTGTCTGATCGACAAGACCGTTCAGGGTGCCACGGATTCGCTTTCTCCAGCATAGCCCTCACGTGGATCCGTGGCTAAAACTGTGTACGCCGGAAAATCGGTCGGTATTTTCCAGCTGCCAACATTTTTTGTCATTACAGTTTTCTGGCGCTAGAAGGAGGACCTCCAGGCTCCGATCCGGATATTTTGGGTAACCCTGTTAGAGATCCATACCCTAAACCATAGACGTAATACCTCCAGGGAAGTCTACGGTCAATCGTGTGGTATAGATCGGTCGCAAGGATGATTTCTTTGAAATCCTACAGGGTAGAAAGCCTTTTCTGCTTGTTGTTGCCAGCTGCTTTCTTTTAGATCCGATTATCAGTCACCGTTGACTTCATTAATCAATGGATTCCTTTTATTCAAACACAACCGCCATGGCCACTATCGATCTGGGTGTCGCGCCTATGAACCCTATGGCGGCCATAGGACCAGCTCCTGGCGCTACAGGTCCTCAGGGACCATTGCGCCGATCATTGAGGCTTCAGGGGAAAGAGCCCATCTTTACGGTTATAACCCCTGAAGAATACAATTTCATATGCGTCAAGATCCAGGCGAGGCTGGCTCTCAGCCGAGCCGAGCTGGAGGCGAAGCGAAACTTTGAGGTACTCCATCAAGGGGGTTATGATTTTAAGCCAATAGCCTACGACATAATCCCCTTAACCGAAGACCAACATGAGCTTATCGCACGGTTGGTCATGGCCAGAGGCCAGACTTCACAAACCGTGGTGGAGCCTTAGCATGAGGAAGAGGCAGAGGACGAATTCGCGGCTCTGTCGGAACATTCGTTCCATACTCTGACATCCCACATGTACGTAAATCCGTTGTTCCCTTTCAACGGAGAGGCAGCTTCTCTGGACTCAGCCGCGACCACGCAAACGCAAATCCCTATCCTTCCACAGGCCAACGCGCAGCCGTCTGGATTGCAAATGAAACTACCGCATAACGCGGGGGTGGTTTCGTCACAACACATAATCAGCATTCCAGTGGTGATCCCAGCGACCACCGTACCCCATTTCATCCCTCAGGTACAAGCTGACACTGTATCGACAACTCGCTCAGCGCAAATGTTCCCGCCCCCGCCGACTCAGCAAAATACTGTAACCGTACCACCGCAAACCTTTGTTCAATATCCTGCAACAAGTCAGTGGATCAACCTCGCTACGCAACAACACCCGTCTGCGGTGTACAGTGCACAGTCTTCGGTCGCACCCGCGGCACAATTTTTGCAAGTGCTTCCTCAATATACCTACCATTATCCCGCACAGCAGGCAGGGGTTAACCCCTCGTCTCAGACCAGTGGATGGTGGTCTTCGCAGGCCCCTCAGCCTGCAGGAATCCCTACTCCACCAGCGGTTAGCCAACCACCTCCTGCATTCTAGTTTCCTAGGGCTGCCCGCCCAGTCCAACCTCCTATGCCTGTTGCACAGCCACCTCCGCCAACAGGTCTGGACCAAGCTTTCCAGCTTATCCAGACGCTTACCGAAGAGGTTCGACGTCTCAAGACCGCTGGATCTGATACTATTCAGATCATGGACTTCTATCAGTATGATCCGATCAATCCAGCGGTCCCCGTGCTGTCATTGCCACCAGGGATGTCCCTCCCTCATTTTACAAAGTATAATGGAGAAGGGGATCCCAACACTCATCTAGCCACCTTCAAGTCTGAATCTTTGTTGTTACAACAGTGGCCGCACACTCTAATCCGAGTCTTCGTGATGTCTTTAACAGGGAAGGCTTTAGACTATTATAGAGCTCTCCCACGCTCTTCCATTACAACCTTGGAAGAGCTGCTGACCCAATTTGTGACCCGATTCAAATACAACATGAAGCTGGAAGTCACGTTGGAATAGCTTATAGGGGTGAAACAAGACCCGCTCGAGCTAGTCCAAACATTTATACAGCGTTGGAATGCTACTTTGAATGAGATCCGTGACTCGATCGCAGACTCCCATCTGCTAGCTATATTCAAGGGAGCAGTCAACGACTTTATTAACTCTAAGCTGTATTATCTTTCCCCTGGCGATATACGTCAGGCCTTGGCACAGGTCCGAAGCATCCAAGATGCTGCAGAGGCCAGCAAAGACCCGGCATATGTCACCTACAAAAACGCACACAACAAAGCCAAAGACAAAGGCAAGGCAGCCACAACGACGGTAGCCGCACTGACTGAAAGCACGAAAAATAAGAACAAGAAGGCTCCCACAACAGCGCCGCCCGAGGCCACGGCTGGTGCCGGCACCAGTCAAGCCACAGCTGCCCTTGAACAGGCCCCCCAGCCAAAGCCAAACTTTGAGCGTAAAGATCGTTCAAAATATGCGGCTCTACCCGTGAAACATTCCGAACTGCTGAAACAACTGTTAGCGGCAGGACGCATTCAAACTAAGAAAGTATCTGAGGAAGCCATGAAGCGTCACAGACGTCACTGTGAGCTGCTGAAGGACCCTTCTTTAGCCCTGCCTAACAAACCAGCAGTTCCGAGATCTTTCAGGCTGGACCATTTCTGTGACTACCACCAGATGTGTGGTCATGACACGGATTACTGCTGGGCGTTGAAGGACGACATTCAACGCATGATCGACGAAGGTCATCTAAAACTAGACAGCGATAATCCTACGCGTCCGAAAAATCAAACACTGCATGTATACAAGGATCCGTTGAACGCAAGTTACGATCCTTATACAATCACTGTAGTAAGTATGGACAGTGAGCGTAAGGGACCGCCAAAGTAGCCTTTTGTTTTGCGCGTGCCCGCCAGCTCACAAAGGGGGCCAACTACTTCTTCGACAGCCAGTGGGGCCTCACGATCACCTTTTATCATACGGGCACCTTCTCAAGCGCGCCCTCAGTCACGCGATAGTACCCAAGCCGCGGCTTCATCCGCGCCCATGCCGAGAGCGCCCTTCATTATTAGGGTGCCAAAACCACAGGCTGCCCCTCTCACTCAAGGGCAGACCTCTAGCCAGAACCACCAGCCATCACCTCCCAAGCGAAAGGAGGAGAACAACGCAGTTAACGCAACAAAAGACCACCCTACGCTCGGCTTCCCTAAGCCCAGGCCCCTGGCCTCTATGCCTATGTCTGTACCTCAGCAGCAGGCTAAAGGTACAGAAACGCAGCCACCTTCTCTTGGCAAAAAAAAAGAACAATCCTCCCACTGACATCGCTCCGCCTCACGAGATCCATCTTTTGGGCCGAATGGAGGAGGACAAGGGGGATAAACAACCCTGCCAAGAGAAGGACCTCCTCGATGCGTTCACACAGGTCAAACAAGCTCTTAAGCAAAAGAACACAACGCTGAGCCTGTACGACCTACTGATGGCTTCTTGAGAACACCGTGAGGCTATGGTACGCATGTTAACATCCATATCAGTGGATGCCAGCTTGCCGACGGAAGAGGAAGCGATACACACTATCATGCTTCCTTCCGACGCTGAATCACCCAAGCCTACCTCGTTGACCTTCCTGGACGAGTCTGTCAAATATGATCCAGAGAAAGGTCAAGTAACAACTGAGCCCATGTTCATTACCATTTGGGTTGGCCAGTACCGGATCCGGAGGGTACACGTGGATGATGGTGTAGCTGCTAACGTCGTTCCCTATTCCATCGTGGATAGGTTGGGATTGGTCGACCAGATCACTCCCACGATGATAGCTTGCATCAAATCGTTCAATGGAGCATGGGTTCAAGTCAAGGGGACGGTACGCATTGAGTTTGTGGTGGGAGAGCAATTCCCGATGGAAGCCACATTCTTAGTCGTCGAGGAGATGCCCGGCTTCAACTTAATCTTAGGGAGGTCGTGGTTAGCTCAGCTGAGGGCGGTCTCGTCGCCGATACATCAAGAGATACACCTGCCCTACGCCATAGGGGAGGTTGTCATACGCGGCGACGAGGTCACCCCCAAGACCGTTAACAACATTGAAGAAGAACGGGGTTCGGAGATCGAAACAACTGACGATCAGTCCCATCTCCAAACCCTTGAACAAAATGACAACAAAGACAATGGTCTAGCCTGGGCCGACCTGCCATTTTTGGATGATAGCATAGAGGATTCAAACCCCAAACCTCCTCGGCCTTACGCAGCGCTCAACGTGAAAGCCATCAAAAGACAACTGCGTATCGACGGTTGAACAATGGTCTTCTGCGTGTGACACTATTTTCGTGTAAGTTAGCACACCTCGTTTAGCAGCTTCCTTTGTTTGTTTCAGCATGCTTCTACGCTATATTTGCTTTCTGGGTTTACATTTTTTACTTATTGCATGTTTTATCGTACTTGCGTTAGTTATGCTTTCGCATTACTTTACGCATTTATCCAAGCTTACACATTTGTTACAATTTACGCCATGGCCCGCAATGGCCTTAAAATAGCTATACAAAGTTCACCACTCACATTATTTTACGCACTTACGCAGGATTATATTCTGTTATGTGACAACTCGTATGTTGGCCCGCAACGGCCTTAAACTAGTAGCCAGTTTATGCAAACTCATATGTTGGCCCGCAACAACCTTAAACTAGTTATCCGGAGTTATCTACAAATACCATTTACGCTTGCTTTACTTTACGCTTCCGGCTCTCAATGGCCTTAAACTAGGAATTACGCACTATCATTTTAGGTGAACTTTTCAACAGTTACACTCGTAATTCATAGATGAAACACAAAAAACATATGTAATTGAATATCCAACGCATCCACCAGGTTTTATAACATGTTTCTCCAATCATTCGCATCATAACACTACACTCAACATTAACAAAATTTTGCGTAAATCATAATTACGCATTCCCCCTACTGCCACTATCACCGGTATCTTTTAACTCTGAATCCAGCCCCAAAAGGTCATCCTCTAGTGGGCCATCATTTCTGGGAATTATCCCTCCATGAAAGATTGTCTCTTCACGAGGCTCTCGCTCTGATACTGGCTCCACAGGAAGACGCTCTTCATCATTTCGTTCCACCTCTGCTTCCACTGTTTCCTCTCCCAGCCCTTCAGCTGGCGCATCTTCTCTACCTCCTTCCGGTACCTAAAACCAACTAACATCAAATTAGAATAGACGAAGCTAGTTAGAAAATTTTCCAACTAAGCTATGTGCACACTTACTCGCGACGGCCCTTCTTTCGCAGCAAAAGGAAGCTTGTCCAAACCAGCCCACAAACGCTGCATGATCTCGTCCTCTGTTAGGTCTTGCCACACATCCTCGCCCGAAGCTGTCCCAGCTTTCACCTTCCCTTTCTCCACGCTACTCCAGGAGGGTGGATCTGGGAAGAAAGTAGGGATCATAGCCTGATTCCCAGGGAAAACCATTGCTCTCTCTAGGGACGCGGTTAAGGTCACCTGCTCTTCCAACTTCTTGAAAGCTTCGGACACTCTGATGGTGTCCACGAAAACCTCCAAGGATCGAGCTTTAACAGCGGAATCGCGGTAGCGTTTTCTATAAGCAGCGCTTTCCCTTTTGTATACATACTTGTGGTCCTTCTCCTTCTGTCCCCATTCCTGTACGCTCGCGCAGTAGTCCCTCCAGTCCCGGCTTTTCTGAGCTAGGAGCTCAATTTGCATCCTTTGCTCTACCAAGGCCCGACTGGTCTGTACGTTGTTCTTGATGGCTGTCCAATAACAGGAGTGATCAATAATAGCGATACGCCAGTCTTCATCCCCCATCATTCGAGCCTGTAGGAACTCGTACTGCGCCCTTAGGTCCTCGACTTCCTTGGTCAAGGATTCAATCTTCCCCTCCGACCGTTGCAGCGTTTTCCATAGGCCTTCATTAACATTCCTGCTTTCCCATACGGAGCGTGTCGAGCGTAACGCACATTTACGCATTTCTTCATAAATGTGGCGTGGCACAACTAACCCATCAGGTGGGGGCTCCGCTGTGTCCAGATCAATGGGCTCCGCGGGATCCCATCGGAGGTAAGCTCTTGATAGAAAACAAACATTAATACGGATGACATATTACCAAGATAGTATATTGCGACTTCGTTAACTTACCAACGCCAGGTTCAACGCATTCCAGACGCTCGATCATGTCACTGACGACGCCTTCCATGAAGGCAAATTTATCGGGGAAGTCCCTCCACATTTTGCTAACAGCAGCAGACGTTGAAGCATCTTCTTCCCCTATAGCGTAATTTGGTTAGACATTACCTCCATTAACAGATTTTTCAAAAAAAAAACACGCTAACCCACTCATTACCTCTGCCTGTGATAGTGGCGATTTCATCAGCATCTTCTGTATCTCTTTCCTTTTCACGCACTAGAGTCTGTGCGTCACTGGTTCCGGCAGTAGGGGTCTCCTCACGCACCCCAGTCTGTACGCAGCATCCGCTAGCAGCTGGGGCCGCTTCACGCACTGGAACCTGCACACGACTCGTATTAACAGCTGGGGCCTCTTCTTCCAAGATTGAGGCCCCCTCCCCACGGCTTAGTACCATCTCCCCTGTCTCAAGGGTCAATTGCCCTGACCTTTTTGCTGTTTACACCATACATTAGCATACAATTTCACATCATCTAAAGTAAAGCATTGCGTATACAAGCCTTTTACACTTACCAGGCGGAGGCTTATTCCGCTACACCTTGAGCCCAACAGTGTGACCTGCATCTTCCCCAGGGGCCTCAGCTAGGTGGAGCCTCTTCCGCCGAGCTGCCGGTTCCACGATTTCCTCTGCTAGAAGTTTCCCCCGCGAGGCGTCGCTGGTGTAGGTAGGCATTATCCCACCTACGCTGTTGAGACCTCGTGCTCGAGGCACCGTCAAGCATTTAGTCGTTACAGACAACGACTCCCCGATCCCTTCCGATGGATCCTGCCCCCGAGTAGTGCTGAGAATGTGGGCAATCCAGGGTCTGGATAGCTAGTCTCGGTCTTGCTGTACCCAGACCCCATTCCTCTGAACGACCAGAAACTCAGCAAACCGCCAGAGGCAAGCTATGAAAAAGGCGTAATGCACATTGAAACGGGACTCAAGCTTCTCCTGAAGCTTGACCATTTCATTGCGCAGTCCCTTAGCAAGATGGCTTGCCCAATCAAACCGAGCTCCCTCTTCTAGGACCTCTCGCATGATGTGGGTCTGTTCTACCGAAAAGAACTTCGCTTGCGAGAGGGTTTTGGGGAAGGTCCGGGCTCAAAAAAGGGGGTAAAGTGTCTTGGCGGCCCCCATCTTGAATTTATCACAAGGAAACCCCTTGGTCTCCTTAGGGAGCCTTGCCCACTCCTGCAGAAACTCCTCCACTCTGGCGCTCCTCTTGTTCTTCACTTTCACGGAAAGGCCGCTCGAGGGGACGCCAAACAAGTCTGAGAAGAGTTGAGCGTCAATGTCAAAATTTACACGCACGTTATGCACGCGCGTGCTGAAACAATCCGCCTTCTCGCTGAAGGAGTTGACCAAGACTATCATCTCGCTGGCGGGGACATCAGGGGTCGCGGCCAAAAATAGGTGCATTAGCCCTGCGGCCTGGATCTTGCTGTTCACTGCGACAGGGGCCGCCGAATGGCCGAGCCAACGCTGTGCCTCCTTAATATCCCCGTAGCGAAAGAGAACATCCCTCGCCTCATGGCCGGAAATTGTAAGGGTAATCTCCCGGGATTCCCTAACTGAAAGGCATAAAACGCAAGTCAAAAAGAAACACCATTGTATAACGTCCATGACTCATAACTACACGTACAACATTAGAATACGCAGCGGCTTTACCGGGGCCAAACGACAACGAAAATGGCGGGAGTTCCCTCTGCACGTCCTCAATGGTGAGGGGCGGATCCAAGGTCCAGTCCTCGTGCACCCATCTGAGTTCCTGGCAATGCTTAAAAGGGTGCTCGTAACGGGTGTGGTACTCACGCATCTCATGGCCAATTTGCCCGATAACACCGGCACGCACGTTGTTGGTCGCGGTAAACGCCATTATTGCCGTTTTGGCCCAGGATAACGTATCGCCATCGCCAATTAGCTGGTTGTCATGTATAAAAAACCTGTACCATGCAGCGTAAGCTTAACTTACACTTTACACGTAGACTTCTCTTCCCCTTCACATCAATAACAGACATTATAACAAAAATAGAGACAATACAGTTAGCCAAATCTGCTTCCCCGCCTGCGTAATACACCGTGCCTGGTGGGTTCTAGAAGTACGTCGACACATGACGAGCCACGAACAGCGTGTTATATGCATGATAACAGTTGAAACGGGCCATGCTCCAGATCCAGTGTAAGCTCCGCAGACCGCGGGCGCTGAGCACTTGGTCCTCGGGATAACCCGTGTCGATGGCTCCGTCAGTCAGGTAAGCCAGAATCCCCCGCGCCGACCCCGCCAATAGGTGCTCCAAAATGGCACCGGCAACATCCCCGGTCACATTAGACCAGATAATTATGCTGAAGTTATGCAGCAAAAACTACAGAAACTCCAGCGCCCCCTTTCGGAACCAGATGGCCTTTCCCTGCACTCATGTGTGAGGAGGAGGGACGTTGGGGACGATAGGGTTCAACCAGCACAAAACCCCAATGATGTCTAGCACAATCAGGATGGGCTTTAGCGCGATGCTATGTAGAAAAGCCAAAGCGTATATTAATACCTACATCTTCATTTGCATGACTAACACGAAAAAACTCATAAAACGCACCCAAGCCGAAATCGCCCAAACCCTTGCGACAACGCAAGGTTTGTCCATGACAACGACGATAAACGCAACCCTTTCAAACCCTCGCATAGACCCGAGGTCCATAACTCAAAATCAACATGCACGCAAATGAAAATACACCATGAAAAGCAGCCATAGAAACGAAAGTAAGTATGGAACGACTAACTNGCAGCCATAGAAACGAAAGTAAGTATGGAACGACTAACCGGTTCAATGGCGTGGGCTCTCGAACATCGATCAATGCCTGCGAAACATGGTCCAGAGTTGCTTGCATTTCGTCGATTTTTGCCAGTTTTGCATTCTTCTTCTTCGTCTTCGGCGCCATTGCGATGATTTTAGAATTTCTTCACAGCCTAACGCTTGCAAATCTTCACAAGATTCAAAGCCCTAACTCTCTGCTCTTCCTTTTCTCAGCGACAGTTGCGAATTCAAATTCACGATAGCCAACAACCAGTTCTCATCGAAGAACCGCTTACTTATATGCGAGGATCACCGACTTGGTATCAGATTTAAGCGAAAATTTCCTGAAACAGAATCTGCAAATCTAGATATTAATGCGGCCGATATCGCACGCACCACTGTCCGAAATGACGTTAAATTACCACATCTTATCGGCTCGTAATCGGGTTACATTGATTACAGCTTGCCTATAATATTCAAAATTCAGTTAGCCCGCCACGTTCGGCGACAGCATTGGTTTTTACGCTTAAGAAATGTAGGCATTATCTGTTTCGTAGTCAAGTTAACGTCATCTGCAAAAACAACATCCTTAGAGTCATTACGCATAGCTTATATGAGAGTAGTAAAATAGCTCGCTGGAAGGCTATCACGGCAGAATTCGATCTGCACTATATTGGCCAATCATCCACGAAAGGCCAAGCGATAGCTGACCAGTTAATAACTTCACCGATTAACAATCACTCAACTATAGAGCCAGAGTTCCCAGACGAATATGTACATAGTCTAAGCCCTGTCTCGACAGGCCTCGAAGCAACGTTGTACTTCGATGGAGCGTCAACTGCCAGAGGCGGCAGTGCTGCCACTGTTCTTACGCTATCGCCTGAGGATGTGCATCTACACGCTTATCGCTTGACCTTCCCTTGTACGAACAATGTAGCAGAGTACGAGGGGCTCCTCAGGGGGTTATTAACTGCAGGTGAACTTGATGTTCAACACCTGGCGGTTAGGGGCGATTCGATGCTTGTCATCAATCAAATCACTGGAGTCTACGCCTGCAAGGCTGTACATCTGCAGCCCTACTGTGATCAGGCTAAAGATCTTCTAAGGTGATTTACGGCCTTCGACGCCCAACACGTCCCACGGACTGACAACACGCTGGCCGACGCACTGGCCACCCTGGCTTTACACATGCCTTCACACCTGTTTAACACCTACCCTGCATTGATTACAGACTGCGCAGATCCTATCATTCAGACGGCGCAAATCTCCTCTCTTCTC
>MNCI01034627.1:72652-199515 GCA_015680685.1 Gnetum montanum | reverse complement strand
AACACATAGTCGGCGACGTTCACGAGGGACTGTGTGGCGGCCACGTAGCACCAAGGGCTATGGTCCTAAAAATCCGACGCTTAGGATACTACTGGCCACACATGGAACGAGACTGCCTAACAAAGGTCAAAACCTGTGACACGTGTCAACGTCACGCAAACCTTATCCACGTGTCATCCACAGAATTGCATACGACACAGATAACATGACCATTTCAGTGATGGGGACTGGACATCATAGGACCCATCACGCCAAAATCTTCTGCAGGGCATAGCTTCATCATTACCGCTACTGAGTACTTTACGAAGTGGGTAGAAGCTGTCCCCCTACGGAAAATCACATCCCAACAGGTTTGCCATTTTATCTTGGACAACATAGTAACCCGATTTGGACTCCCGATGACTATTGTGACCGACAATGGACCACAGTTTAGTAGCGTGGATACCAAATCCTTCTATAACAACCTAGGCATTCGACAGTCTTTTTCCTCTCCTTATTACCCGCAGGCGAATGGTCAAGCTAAAGCATCAAACAAAATAGTCATCAATCTGCTCAAGAAAATGCTCGACGGCAACAAAAGGCGGTGGCACAAACAGATCCTTTATGTGCTATGGGCATATCGTACTACGTGTAGGACAGCTATGGGTAGTACGCCCTATAGCCTGGTTTACGGATCTGAAGCAGTGCTACCTCTTGAATTGCAAATCCCTTCTCTGAGAATAGTCCTCTCCACCATTATAAATGAGGCTCAACACACCGAGGCTCGGATAATGGATTTGGATTCAGTAGAAGAGAAGCGAATATAGGCTCTTGATGCGATTGAGAAATATCAGGACAAATAGTGCCAGAAACATCGCCACAACCTTCAACAGCGCCCGATCAAGAAAGGAGATCTTGTTCTCAAGGCTATGCGTGAACCAGTCGGCAAGTTCTCTGCAAACTGGGAAGGCCCTTTCTTAGTGATCGACGCATATGGCAACGGAGCATTCAAATTAGCAGACGTCAACGGCAACGAATTAGCAAACCTTGCAAATCACGTATACTTGAAGCGGTATTTCATTTAGCAGCATCTACGGTGTCGATAGCAGGTATGGCAGTACTCGTCCGCTATGACATAAAACTGGCATCACGCGTCCGCTATGACGTAAAACTGGCATCACGCGTCCGCTACGACGTTAAACTGGCATTGACCGTCCGCTACGACATAAAACTGGCACGCCATGCACGCGTCCGCCACGACGCTAAACTGGCAAGTGGTAACCGTCCGGCATGACGTAAAACTGGCACTGTTGTACAGGTCTGCCAAGACGAAAAACTGGCATCTTTTGCACGCGTCCGCCACGACGCTAAACTAGCACAAGTAAGTAGCCGTCTGCTGAGACGTAAAACTAGCACAGATCTGTCCTTGGGTCATGACGCAAAACTAACATCCACAGCACGGTCTGCTGAGACCGTAAACTAGCCTTACCACCGTCCGCTACGACGTAAAACTAGCACCTCTCGGTATGCCCAGACTTTAAACTGGGACCATGGTCTGCTGTGACTTAAAACCAGTAACGGCAGTCTACCAAGACTTAAAACTAGGATGTACAAACCGCTACCATGTTCAAGCAAGCGTGATCATTCTTGTACAGTTGCACAGCAGACGGGGTGGGATACTGAAACAGTACCAGTGTCGCCACCCCACTGGCATCCTACTGATTCCTCGGATAAGCAAAGAGGCATCTTACTGATCCCTCGGAGATGCCGCCACCACACCCGCCGCAGTGGTGCCACCTCTGAGAGTTTAGCCTGGCCATTCGGAGCCCCGACGAAATCCTCGTCGGCCACGGCCCCGGGAATCTCCGCCAATCATCGCTATCGGACGCTGGCCTCACAGATTCATCTGGTCGGTTCCTGGTGCAACCAGTTAGCTACACTGTGTCTGATGCCTTTTGACGAAGATATGCAACGCCAAATCATCAGGATTGGCGGCTCCACCCGCGTGCTCCGGCCTCTTCTTTACAGCTCATTGGCTTTATCTAACATTAGACAGCTTTGGTTTCAAGAACCTCGCCTTTTGTTCATGAGCAATGGTGTCCTCTGTTTTCTTTTGTGTTGCAGGTTACTTGCCTTGGAGGATGTCGTCCAAAGGTGCGTCCATCTGAGCGGTGAAGTACAACAACGTGTTGAAACGGTTGCTCAGGTTTGCTCAACTACGTAGCTCTGCATGTCTATACCTTGCATAATCCTACCCTTAACTCTTGTTTCCTTCATCCCCACCACCTAGTTCCCATACGCAAAACCATCATACGCAAGTATTCATTTGCCGCACTCAAGCTAGCAGAGACATCGCAAAAAGTGACGCGCAACGCTCCTTTTGCACACATTCCTGCAATAATCGGTGACAAAGAAACCTCAGGCTGACGCACTACGCTCGTCTGAAAGCATTCCTGTTGACCGCGTATTTCATACCCCTACCATCCATAACCCATTTTGCATCTTCTCCGAACCTGTTTCCAGCTGTACCCCTCTATCTCTCATACCTGCCAGTCTTGCTCTTCCATGTTGACAGGGCAGTACTTGAGTAGCCATGGATGAACGTTGTTCTTGCTTTTGCCGATTCGGTCTTTCGCATTCTTTGTCGACGTCTTTCGGGTAAGCCCTCCAACCGTCAACAAAGAGGGGCCATTGAAACACCGTGAAAATTACGAGTCGGCCTCAGGCAAAGATTCGCAATTCAAGCAAGAGCGCGCATCAGCTTTGTTCCAGGAAAAGTTTACGCTCTATTACGCACAGTAGCGTAATAAGTGTAATAAGCTCCAAAATCGCCAAAGGCAGAGTCTAGAGAAGCGCAACAGTTTGACGCTTTTTTCTCGTGGTGCATGATTAACTTGTCTTTACACTCGTTACGCGGCGGTGCGTACCATTGCATATGTTATCATTCAAGTTGCACATTCTTTACGCTTCATTACGCGCAGCTGCGTAGTGAGCGTAACTTATACATTGCTTACGCTTCATTACGCGCAGCTGTGTAGTGAGCGTAACTTATACATTGTTTACGCTTCATTACGCGCAGCTGCTTAGTGAGCGTAACTTATACATTGCTTACGCTTCACCACACGCAGCTGCGTAGTGAGCGTAACTTATACATTGCTTACGCTTCACCACGCGTAGCTGCGTAGTGAGCTTAACGTATACATTTTTTACGCTTCACCACGCGCAGCTGCGTAGGGAGCGTAAGTTGCACATTATTTACGCTTTGTTACGCGCAGTTGCGTAGTGAGCGTAAAACAATTTTGAGCTTATTGTTTTTACATTAGATTACGCTCATACACGCAACGCAATGCGAATGAGTGTAATACATCCTGAAGGCAATTAAAGCACGCTCAGCATGGACTTGCTCTTCACACGCACAACACGCAAACAAGCATGTTGTGCGTAGTTACAGTCTGACTTAAAATGATCATGCCAACAGGGCCCACAATATCCGGATCCATGTCATCAGGGTTGCGCCTTTTCCACGGAGCGTCGCGGCCTATAAATACCTCAGTTGACAAAGGTACAGGGGTAGGTTTGCAAAATCAGAGAAGCAAAAAGCACATTTCTGAGCACCAGAGCACTTAACACTTTGGAGCAGGGATACAGAGAACAGCGCTTTGGCAATTGTTGACATTATCACCTTACAGTTGAAGCAGAGCACAGTTCGCTTCGAGCACCGGTGACAGGAGTGATCGTTCTGTTGAAAGACTCTATCAATCCGAAACGATTGATTGGTAGAAGTTGAAGCTTGGCCCTCCTTGCATCTCAGCTTTAGCCCACGAGGTAGATCGGACTTCTGTTTAGACCGTTTTGCTTGTTGCTTTGTGCTTGTTTCATGCCCTGTAATCGGGGATTCCCCAGTGTAATTTCTCATACAAAATACACATTTTTAAGCCAAAGCGCAGATCTTGAAGCTACGTGCTTCTCTTATGTTAGCTTTCTTTCATCATGTTTAGCATTATCACCGTTGCAATATGTCTACATCGTTTTTTTCCTTATTTTACGACTCCTCGAACTAGATCGCTTTCTTTTTTACGTAATTTGCATTGTTTTTTACTGACCCGTAAGTCCCTGTCTGATCGACAAGACCGTTCAGGGCGCCACGAATTCGCTTTCTCCAGCATAGCCCTTGCTTGGATCCGTGGCTAAAACTGTGTACGCCAGAAACTCGGTCGGTATTTCCAGCTACCGACGTTTTCTGTCATTACAGCTACAACTCGTAGACGACCACGGCTATATCTGCTATCAAACATGGCAACTTCAAAGATCAGATGCTTAATTTTTACTAAGTATGCATTCTCAGTGTATACGCACGGTGTATATGCCCAAGTCGACATTCTCAGCATATACACCCAGCGTATACGTCCTACATTTTCAACGTATACGCCCAAAGTTCACAGCGTAAACGTCTAGCGTACACGCCCAACGTACACACCTCACATGTACGCTTAGCCGGTATAATAGATGTATACGCCCGGCATGAAATCTTCAAAGACGACATGGAAACAACACTGCAGAGCAAGATTTGGCACAAGGCAGCAACCATCAGCGTATACGCCCCGACGTATATGCCCAACAACCATCAGCTTATATGCTCTGGCGTATATGCCCAGCCACCATCAACGTATACGCCTAACATCCACAGTGTCTACGCCTAAGTTCGCATATGCCCAGCACATCCAGCGTATACGCCCTATGTTTACGCCTAGAGTCTACCCTCGCCTGATACAGCGTATACGCTCAGCATATACACCCAGCAAATGTAACATATTATATACTAATAAATTCTACGTTTTTGCACCCAGTCAACGCGCCCCGTGTCCCCCAACCTAAGTCTAATGCCAAAACCTGTATAAAAGCCCAATTTTTGACAAGATCCAGGTTGGTTGGCAAATCCCAGAGCAAACCAGAGAGTAGAGATGCTGAGCATCAGAGCAGAAAACCTTATATGCTGGACAACCCTGTATGCTAAGCATATAGCCTCTACGCTGTGCCTACAATGCGAACCAGCCCACAGTCATCCCGACATCCACCGGGGCTTTTCGTCTACCTTGTGTCCCAGTCACAACTGCGTTAGATCGGTGCATTGTACTCTCATTCTGTAATGCCATTGTTACATTTTCTTCCCAAAATTGTTTATAGTTTGCATTAGTTATTGCATATACTCTGTTTACGCTTATTTACTTCTGCGCTCCGGTTTACATCAATTACGTTGCTTAGGCTCTGATTTACGCCCGTTACGCCGTTTATGTATAACCCAGTGTATTGCACTTCAGTGTACATTCGGGGAAATCCTTGTCTGATCTGCATGCGGACCACCCAAGGTACTCTACGTTCGTTCATTCCAGCTCACCCTCAGGCAAAGGTAGGGTCTTCTATGTGTGTCCTGTGATCCCACGATCTCTGTTTCCTTCCAACCAGAGATCGACAATTTCCGACGGTACAGAAATTGGCGCTAGAAGTAGGGCTTCTGCCTAAAACCTTATCAGCAATGTTCCCAGCGTTTACACTGTTGAGCGTTTACGCCATCGACCATACGCCGATTCTTTCTGAAATCCTCCCAGCGTTTACACTGTTCAACTCGAAACTCACTACTTGCAAACTATCCAGCGTCTATGTTGTTCAGCGTCTACGCTGCTCCTGTTAACTTACCATCTGCAAGTCTCCCAGCATTTACGCTATTGACCATGCTACATGCTTTGCGCTGCAAACGTTGCTTACATTGTACACAAGACTGCTAAAGTTTACGCTACACATTTTACGCTGTAGACACTGCCGTCCATTTACGCTACATTCTCTATGCTGTAGACCTTGTCTACGTTGTACACCGACTTTGTCCTTGCTGTTCTATTTACGCTGCACCCTTTATGCCATAGATTTTGTCTACGTTGTCATCCATATACGCTACTCTGTACGCTGTAACCCTGTTTACACTGTACAATGATGCTGTATACGTTGCTTAGCGTATACACTGTACGACTTACGCCATAAACTTGTCTACGCTGACCCTATACACTCCATACCTATACGTTGTCTACGCTGTCGTTACATGCCGGACGTTGAAGCATATACGTTGTACGTTACCACATAGGTTTACGCCACACTAAGCACACTAACTTCAGATCTCTACATTGTGTCACATCCTCAATTTATCCTCATGAACACCGCAAACACCACCGCTGCCACCACTTAGGTCACTGACATCCCAGGCACCATGGCCATCCAACAGCCCATGGTCCAACAGCCTGCTGTACAACCCACAGTAGGGCCTCGCCGATCCCTTAGGTTGCAAGGGAGGAACCCCTCATCCCATGTCATAACCCAAAACCAATACAACTTCATATGCGTGAAGATACAAGCCGGCCTAGCCGTGGATCGAACCGAAATAGAAGTCAAGAGGCAGTATGAACACTTCTATAGGGGAGGGCAGGAGTTCATTCCTTCCCCATACGATGTCATCCCTGCCCCGGAGCCTTACTCCGAGCTCATAACACAACTCCTCTTGCAAAGGAGTCAATCTTGGGATCAGCCTGCAATAGATCCTCAACTGGAAGAGGAGGATGACTTCACTGCCCAATCAGAACATGAAGACTCGTATCACACCCTTAGTTCGCAAACCCATATCAACTCGATATTCCATCTAGGCATAGGAGAAATCATGCCCCTCCAACCCCTCAGGCTCACCCACGCACAAATGCCTCCACCAGAAACATCCGCATTTGCGCATCTTCCTCCTCCAAGCGACCCGCAAATCAGTACACTCCCTCTCGCTATCATCCCTGCAGCAGCAGCAAGACCATCCTCGTAAGCACCACCCCCTCACAATAATGTGGGAGCAACCTTCTCACCCCGAGTGATCAAGATGCCACATGTGATACCGGCATCTATGTCCGCTCACTATATCCCCCACATCCAAATGCACAGAGCCCCTTCCACCACTGTAACCCAATAGGGGGTTCCTGCACAAAACGTGACCGGGAAATGAGCAGTGATGGGTGCTCAACCACATCAACCCCCTCACTACATCGTACCACCTCACATGATTCCACTGGCCAACATTCCTCGAGTACAGCCGCAACCATAGAAACAACAACCCCTCGCTTACAATGTGCCATCCCTAGTACCACCCGCTATGAGCGTGCCACAAGTACAACCGCCAACTGCACAGCTTTCAGCTTTCCAACCCACTATCCAACAGTCCAACCTGTACAATATACCTTATCCCCAAGCCGCCATGTCACCTAGTGCCCAAGAATGGGCAGATGCTAAAAAACTGATGCAAGAACTAACCGACGAGGTCAAACGTCTTAAAACAGCTACCGACGGAGAGTTGAAGGTAGTGGACTTCTACCATGATGATCCCATCAACCCTTCCATCCTACCCCTAACCTTGCCTAAATATAACAGGGAAACAAGCCCCAATGTTCATCTCATAACATTTAGGTTAGAATGCGCACTACTCTAGGCGTGGCCACATGCCATTTTGCGAGTGTTCCCTATGTCCCTCACGGGGAGAGCACTCGATTGGTACCAGGCCTTGCTGAGAAATTCCATATTTTCCCTAGAAGAGCTGTTACATCAATTCATGACCAGGTTCAAGTATAACTTGAAACCTGAAGTGACACTGGACAGCCTTATACAGGTTAAACAAGCACCTCTAGAACCTGTACAAAAATTTATCTAGAGGTGGAGTGCCACTCTCAATGAGCTGCATGAGCCAATCTCACAGACATATCTGCTCACCATTCTAAAGGGGGCTATTAACGATTTCTTCAAATCTAAGCTATATTACCTCAATGCGCGTAACCTTAACCAAGCTTTTGTACAAATTAAAAATATAGAGGAGGTGGCTCAAAATAGACACGATCCTGCATACCTAGCCTTTAAAAATCAACATAGTAAAAAGGATAAAGAAAAGGCTAAAGCAACTATAGCCACAATAGTGGAAACGCAACAACCAAATGTAGCACAACAAAACAAGCCACCGATGGCCCCTACTAATTATACTAGACCTACTCCCGTGACTACACCAGAATCATCATCATCGCAGAACCCAACACAAAACCATACAAGAAACTTTGAGAGGAAAGAACCCTCCAAATATACACTACTAGCTATGAAGCCATCCTAGCTATTCGATCAACTAATAAAATCTGGATTAATGAAACATAAACAGTTATCCCTTGCGGCCATCCAGAGACATGATCGATTCTGTCAACTTGTTCAAAACCCAAGCCTAGCAATGCCGGATGAGCCTCCAGTGCCCAAAGGTTTTAGAATGGATCGCTTCTGTGACTATCACCAACGCAATGGGCACGGCACGGATTACTGTTTCACCCTGGAGCAGGACATACAACGAATGATCGATGGGGGCCAAATCACTCTTGATGAGGCCAACCCGGTCCAACTGTAGAACCAGGCTATGGGGGTGTATAAAGATCCTCTGAATACCAAAGAGGCACCGTACATTATTAATACAATCTGCCTAGATGATGAACCTGAAACACCTAACATTAACACCATCCACTCTAACTATGAACAACAAACTCCTAACAAGCCATTTGTAGTACATATTCCTCCTACTGCATCAACATCCACGCCTCAATCATCATATGCCCCGCAGTAGCCATATGTCATCCGTGTACCCTCCACCGTAACAACGTCTAACACCTTGACACGCAAAAAACCATACGTGGTGCGTGTACCTCCCACTGTCACTACCTCAAATCGACCAACCCCTCCTACTCGGCCTACCCCTTTTGTAGTCCAAGTACCACATACAATTGCGATAGCGGAGGTCCAGCCCTCACCTAAACAAACCTCATACGTCGTTAGGACGCCCGAAAGTCTTAATGATTACCAATCCTCCACCTCCCAAACGCAAAGTAAACCCAGTCCTTACGTCATCAGGGTGCCTAGCCAACATTCCGCTCAACCACATTCGACTATCCAATCGCAACCTCACCTGACTCCGTATGTTGTAAGGATCCCAAGGCAACTTGAGACCCCAAAACCAATCGTGCCCCCACGCCACACGCTAGAACGCTTAACGAATAAGCTTACGTGTGAACGTTTGGAGAAGGAGCATCAACGGTTAGCCTTGGGGCCACCTAAACCCACTCCAATTAACGCAGTACCTATGGCGCCAGCTAATAGTTAACCAAACACAGAGCATGAAGGCGAATTATCCAGAAAATAGGATACGTCTAAATCAACAATCCCAGGTCAAAACGAGAAACAAATGACGCATGAAATGAAGCTGTTGGGCCCAATGGACCAGGTAACCGCTGATAAAAATGCACCCAACAGTAGAGACTTAGCAACGGCTCTAACACAAGTCACGCAGGCACTCAAACAAAAGAATACGTCATTAAGCTTGTATGACTTAGTTTTAACATCGCAAATACATCGTGAAGCTTTGGTCCGCATGTTAACGTCGATCCCAGTAAGCGAGGACTTGTCCCCAAATGAACCATCCATTCATGCGGTAATGTACTCTCCCCAAGGGACAACTTCCAAACCACTAAGTTTCCACAACGATAACATCAAGGTGGATAAGAAAACAGGGGAGATAACAACAGCTCCTATGTTCATAACAATACGTGTAAACCAATTCAAAATACATAGGGTCCGCGTGGATGATGGAGCTACCACAAACGTAGTACCATATCCCATCGTTGAACAACTGGGGCTTACAGAACTCATCAAACCAACTGCAATGACATGCCTAAAATCATTCAATGGGTCGCGCATGATAGTTAAGGGCAAAATCAACTTAGACTATATAGCAGGGGATCAATTCCCCACATCCGCCGACTTTGTATTAGTCGATGAAATGCCAAGATTCAACCTAATATTAGGAAGGCCCTGGTTAGCCTAGCTGAAAGTAGTCTCATCCCCTATACATCAAGAGATTCACCTACCTTATGAAGGTGGTGAAATCATCATTTATGGGGAGGCTTCTACTCCCATCATTTCATCGTACATGGACACGGACCAAGGCTCAGAGGTTAAGCTTGAAGAGCCTAGAAAAAATGACATAAAAGAACAAAAATCGGTAAGTGTTAATCCTTTAAACACGGAAGAAGATCCACCTAAAATAGAAACACCTATGCCTGACATTGTACATACACCTTCTCACTCAGAAATAGCTAACACAGAGCTCACAGTAAATACCGAAACGTCCGAAGACACTGACGTGGGAACCATTCCACCAGATGTCCCTTGGGCTGAGTTACCTTTCAACGTAATTAGCGAAGGGGACGTCAAATATAGAACCATACCCACTGACACATCGCCTAACGTAAAAATTAGAAAAATCAAAAAACTACTAAAATAATAACAACATAACCCCGTCCTAAATGACACTAAACTACAACCTGTCCGAAACAACGTTAAATTATCATGTCTGCAACAACATAAAACTAGCCATGATCAGAAATGGTCGATCAACTAGGAAATCCACCCATGTTATTCGAGATGTTCCTTGTTTACGACTGGGGCCCAAAATGGCCTTAAACTACGCATGTGGCCTGAAATGGACTTAAACTAGATCACGCACTTATACTTTATTGGCCTCTTTCGTTTATCATTATACTCCAACTTATGATTACATTTGTGCATTACTGTTACGAAAATAAATTGAAAAAACAAACCAAAACATTTTTCATTGTCATGTCATGTCTACGATTAAACTCAAAATCAACAAAAATAGTTTATATATATATACATGCAACGATGTACAATTACGAGAGTTAACTATTTTCATCCATCTGTAACATAACTCGAAGTTTCCAATATACAATTCCTGTATAAATTTGAGTTAGAATAGTGTTATAATGAAAACAAAAAAAAAACCTAAAAACAAAACTAAAAACTAAGCATCTGGGACGGGAGGATCATCCCCTTTAGATCCGCTGGCATCAGGGACCCCCACTCCACTGGGGCCAGCTTCTTCGACATCGTCACCACCTTCATCCTGAAAATACAAAAGGAAGAATCAATGTAAGAATAAGGGAATGCCAAAATTTCAAACATTGTTTAGCAAATCAATTTCATAATGACAAAATACTTACCATAGGAGATCCCCCTAAGCCAAATTCCAGCCAACAAAGGATTTCCTCTTCTGAGACACTAGTCCAATCTATCCCATCAAGGCCTAGGTCAACGTCTACCAAGGCCTTTCCCTTGTCAACAACCAACCCGGTAGGACGTTTCAGAGGAAATTCACCCACAGAAACTTCCCCAGAAGAGGTCATAATCACCCTTGTAGGCGACTCCATCTCAACAGTTGTGTTTTGAGCGAAGGTATCAAAAGTAGAACGCAAACCCAAACCCTCCACAAACATTTCCAATTGGTGTTTTTCAACAGACACTTCCTTTAACGATTTCTTGTAATGATGTTTGTGGTTCTTTTCATCCTAACCCCACTCGCGAACCTTGGAAGCGAAAGCTTTTCAATCTTGACATTTAAGGTTCAGGAGATCTATTTGGGCTTTACGCTCCGCCATTCTCCGAGTCAGAGACGCATGATGATTCAGTAGGTTCCAATACTTAGTATACGTGACCTCAGACATTCGCCAAGAGCGATCACCGCTTAGTCTGGCAGAGGCGAACTCATACCGAGCCTTAAGATTGTCACATTCAACCGAAAACTCGAAGACTTCCTTTTCCTTTGCCTGAATCTACAGCCACAACTGTTCGACAAAACACCTAAAAGTCCATAGTGACTTAGCGTTGTGAACAAGGCCTTCCGCCACCTCCTCATAAACAGGTCTTGGCACCTGCTCCACTTCCGGGGATAGTGTGGGTAAACTCTCTATGCTGATGGTCTCAGAAGGGTCCCACCTCAGTTTGGCACCTATGCATATGAAAAGGTCAAACGTTAAGATAACAAAAAAAGGGGTGTGAAACTCGAAAATGGCAAACGATTCAAAAACATTATACCCATTTCAGGGTGGACCTCCTAAATTCGTTCGATAACTTCTTCTGCGATTCCAACCACAAAATCCATCTTACTTGGCATTTCCGTCCAAGTAAATGGCCCATGAGTGCGGGATGAACTAACCTCTGTGGTCCTCTCAGGGGGAACCATCTTCATGGGTACATCTAACCGCACCATCCTAGTTTCGCTGCCTTCGTCTGGAAGAAATGAAAATATGAAAATAAAACACCGTAGAAATGACAACTAACAGGGCAAGATAAAATAAGATAAAAAAGAAAAAATACCATGCTCCCTGTCACCTTCTGGGGAATCACCTAAGTCCAGCTTTCCTGTAAGAAAGCTGCTAAACATTTGATCAACACCACCCTGGTCATCCAACGGCTCAGTTTCTATGGTGTCTCCCTTCAACTCTTTTGTTCCTCCTCCCTGATCATTTTCCACATTTTCCTCCTCGGTGTTTCGCTCCGTGTTAGTCTCCTCCTCTTCAGTAATAGTCTCTAATGCCTGCTTCCTCACTTCTCGAGTCAAGTCCGAAGGTATCAGTGGCATGTAAGCAATCAAAGTAAAAATTATGAAAAAAATGAAAACAATAAAGCAATAACTGTGCGAAGTCTACTTACCATGTATATTGAATCGTATGCACTTCACTCGTGGCTTGGTCACGTTCGAGGCTTCCTCGGTTGAGCGCTCGCGCTTTGTTAGCTTCCCCTTGGCCTTGCTAAGGGTTTCTTTGATAACCCGCTCAGCTCTTCTCGCAGTGAAAGGCACATCATCTGGCTCTAATCCCAAACTATCACGAGTGTGAATTGAGGTATCCGATGACCCCCTTGTCGTAATAGATACAGATTCATCAATTCTCTCAGGAGGGTCTTAGGACTCGACAACTTCAAACAAGTGATTGATCCATGGGCAGGATAGTTGACCCCGATCCCATAGAACATACTTGTTGTCTGTGCGAACTACCAGAAACTTAGCTAAGCAGCACAGGTAATCGGCAAAAAAGGAAAAGGTGAAGTGGGACTATGCCTCGACATTCGAGCGCAATCACACTATCTCCTTATGTAGTCCCAATAACAAAAATTGGGCCCAATTATAGTGCGCTCTGGTTTCTAGGATAGTTCGCATGATGTGTATAGCTTCGACCCCAAGACCCTGCACCTGGGACAAGGATGTTAGGAATACTTGTGCCCTAAATAGGGGATATAGTTCATTCACCTCCTCAACTTTCGATTTCCCCTGCATTGGGAATCCCTTGGCACCCTTGGCCACACCTAGCCAGTCCTCCAATTCATGAACCGTTTGGAGCTCTTTATGAGCCCTGTCTAAAGCTCCATTTATACCATCTACCGGTACACCAAATAAGTTTGAAAATAATTCAGGTGACAGATGGAAAACAATCTTAACATTCTTACTCCGGGTGCTGTAGTAGGAGACAGACTCATTGAAAGAATCCACGATCTTGATCATTTCTGCTATTGATACATCAGGACTTGGGGTCATGAAGAGCTCCATGAGGCCGGCATTGTCTAAGCAATGAACAATGGATGGCAAGGCATGGGTACACAACCATTTTTGAGCCTTATTCACCTCCCCAAACTTCATTCACAGGGTGGTTTTAGTTCACCCCATTGTAACAGGGTCCCCGCTAGGAGGTACATTAACTACAAATACAATTCGAAATCATCAGATCAGTATAACCCCCTGGAAGTTGAATAAATATGTTAGCAAATCTAGGAGATGTTGTCATTTACCATTAGTTGTAGACATGGATGTGCTGCCTAAACCAGAGTCACAAGGGAAGACTGGCCCCTAGTCTGACCAATCTTCATCCAGCCATCCACGAGCTTGGCACATTACGAACGCTCTAGAGAATCATTTGTGGTAGTGGATGATCGCACCCTTGGTTTGAGCTAAAACAGCTCCATGAAGGGTGGGACCTACCATAAACGTCTCTAGAGCGGTACGAGCCAAAACAAGCCCATCATCCTCAACGCATATTCCATCTGCGTTAATGTTAGGCCTACAAACAAACGGACGTCAACACAGAAGCAAATGCCAAATAACGAAAAGAAACAACAAACTTAAATAGTCCTACCTATCCACCCGGTACACTGTGTGAGGAGGGTTCTAGAACAGCGTGTGCGCGCGTGCAGCTAAGAATAAAGTATTGCTGAGGTAGTCCTGCCCTCGTGGCAATCGGGCCCACACACGTGTTAACGGGCATGTGGACCTGGGCCTGCGGGAAGAACCATCCTCATTCATACGCTGCCCCTTGTCGATGTCTTCCGTGAAGACCACGACATCCTCCGCAGCTCTTGGCAGCATTGCCTCAAGCACGCTTCGCACCACCAGTTCACTTAGGTGCGACCAGATAACCACTTCAAAATTGTTCAGTATGAAGGCCAGGAATTCACACGCACCTTCTCTGAACCAGACCCCATTATTGTCAACAGTTAGGTCTGGGGTAGGCTCATCCGCCTCAATGGGGCCAAACCATGTTATCACGCCAACGAGCTCAACAACGAGGAGAAAAGGCTTAGTGTCCCTACAAGCAACCAAAATACCAACGTAAAATCAGCCATGCATCAAAACGACACGAAAAACCAAAGTTCACACCGTAGATCAACACTTAGAAAAAAAATGGCTAACTGCTTACCCTTAGCATATACGCTGCTTAACCCAGCATATACGCTATCAAAAATTGTCTACGCTCGACGTATATGTTGCCTAACCCGACGTATACGCTGACAACAAACTGTTTACATTGTCGACCAGACTGTTCATGCCCAGCATATACGCGGTAGAAAACCTCAACGTATACACCATAGGAGCCTTTAGCGTAAATAGTCTACACTATACACTAAACAAATAGTTTACGTTGAATTCTGGGCAAATAAGTTTACGCCGAAAACAGTTTACATGAAAATAGGTCTACACTGTACAATGCTTGAAAATAATTAACTGTTCATGCCCAGCGTATATGCTGTAGAAACCCTCAGCGTATACGCCGTAACATTGTAGACTGTCTACGTTGATGAAACAGAAAATCTACACTGATAAAAATAGAAAACTTACGGTGATAAAATAGAAAACTTCGTGCATAGAAAACTTATTTACATTGTACGCTAATAAAACTGTTTACGCTTCATGCAAGAAAAACGTGTTTACGCTGTACACTGATAGGACAGATTACGCTATGATGGTCTATGCTATCAAGACCTTGCACTAACCCTTTATGCTCGGCGTATACGCCAAAACCCTCTACACCAACTCTCTATGCTCGTCGTATACGCCGAGGCCCTCTACGAGACTGTCTATGCCATGAAACATGTATAAGCAAAAATAACTAATAGAGGCAGGATCAGAGCCTACCTATGTGATGATCGAGGCCATGACGGAATCCTTGGCCTGGGCAGGCACTGCAGCATGGCTTCACTCTCCTCTGCGAAGGTCAAGTCAGGACCCTTCCTCCCCTGCCCTTCCACTTCCTTGCCTTTTCCCATCTCTACGCTGGGATCGACAGTTTATGCTGAGGGTTGGAACTCTTTATGCCTACGCTGAACCTCTATGCTCTGTGTCTACGTTGGGGTTTAGTCATTGGTGTCTATGCTCAGGATTTGGATTTACGCTTACGTTGGGGTTTCATAGTTCACGCTTACGCTGGGAAGTTTACGCTCGAAGTTTACGCTCAGTTGTTTACGCTCAGAATGCAATGTAACAAATAATGTCCCCCCCCCCTCCCCCCACTTTATATAGCGCTCCGTCATCGCTGTCGCCGCTGCTAACGCTGCCGCCTCCCATTTTAATACTTTTTTCCTTTTTTTGACTTTTTACTTATTTTCGGTGAAATTTTCTCAAACAATAATAAATATATATATATATTTAAAATAAAAACAAAATTACTACATCCCACTTCCCCTGTGAATCCCATTTCAGGCGTTTACACTGAACATTCCAACGTAAACTGCTGTTACAGCTCGGTACGGCCTTAAACTGCCATGCGTCCTAGTATGACAATAAACCACCATTTTGCACATGCACACAATTTAACTTGCATGAGAACATGGAAAAATACTCATCACCTCATGCTGCTCTATGTTTATTGTCAGGAGTAAGCCTGATTGATTACCAACATTTATCTGCACCATTAATCATCGATGGGCCGCACAGACAAATCGCAAGGGACACTGACATAAATCTCATCGACCTAAGTCTACCAACAGACGATGCAGTCAGAGCCTCAGCACAAAAAAAGCTATATAGCTACCAAGGTATGACAAAGTCCCTTGACATAGAAGCTAAAAACATCACTGAAGACCTATTGATCGAAACCCCCATCGTTATATCTAACAATGAAACCAAGATTTTGAAACTAAGTACATTACTACAACTTCAACTGGCCAAAGACCTAGAGAATGTGCTTAGGGGCAACATAAAGGAATTTGCTTGGTCATACATGGACATGCCTGGGTTGGATCCCCGAATCGTCCAGCTCAACATCATCCTTGATCCAAAATTGAGACCCATAAAACAAAAGGCATGAAAGGTTAAACCTGAGGTGGCATTGGCAGTTTGCAATGAGATCACCAAACTTTATCAGGTTGGTTTCATTCGAGCTGTCGATTACGCTGAGGGGGTATCCAACATGGTCATTGTCCCGAAGAAGAACGGAAGCATTCGCTTATGCATTGACTTCTAGGATCTCAACGTTGCAACCATAAAGGATGTTTTTCCCCTACCCAGCATCGATCAACTTGTCGACTCGACCGCTGGGCATGCCTTATTGTCTTTTATGGATGGCTTCTCGGGATACAACCAAATACGTATTAACCCGGAGCATCAGCTCCGAACTACCTTTATGACACCATGGGGAACCTTTTGTTACACTATGATGTCCTTTGGTCTCAAGAAAGTTGGGGCCACGTATCAAAGGGCGATGACATTCATCTTTAGCGATTACATATTACACTCGCTCAATGACTATGTGGACGACATCGTGGTTAAATCAAAAACAGCGGAACAACATGTACAAGATCTCAACTTAGTATTAAAGCGTTGTTTAAAGTATGATTTAAGACTTAATCCAAAGAAATGTGTCTTTGGAGTCAAAACAGGCAAAATGCTTGGGTTCATAGCCTTAGAAGCAGGGATATAGGTAGACCCCGATAAGGTTAAGGCCATAACAAACCTAAAACCACCTGGCAACCTTACTGAACTTCAAGGCCTACAAGGTAGACTACAATTCATCAAAAGGTTCATAGAAAAACTAATAGACAAATTAAAACCTATGAATCACTTGTTGCGCAAGAACGTTCAATTTGAATGGACTCCACAGTGCCAGGAAGCGTTTGATGATATTAAAGCAGCACTTACCCAATTGCCCATGGTTTATCCACCTCAAAACGATAAACCATTTGACATCTACCTTACCACTTCAGATTCGTCAATCACGTCTATGCTTTGCCAGAAACAAGATGATGGAACCGAGGTCCCTATATATTACTTAAGCCATGCATTAGTCGCTCACGAGAAGAAATACAATGATGTAGAGAGGTCATGTTTAGCCTTAGTCTTTTCTCTAAAGAAATGGTGACATTACCTCTTCCACAATCAAGTTAACATAATCTGCAAGGATAATGTTCTCAGAGCCATCACAGGAATCATTTACGAGATGAGTCGGATAGCACGTTGGAAAGCCATGATAGCTGAATTTGACCTACATTATATAGCACAATCATCAGTTAAGGTTCAAGCCATAGTAAATCAAATGGCCACATCACCAACACATGATCAAGCGACAATAGAGCCAGAATTCCCAGATGAGAATATAAGCGCAATAGACATAGTGCCCGATGACTATGATGCCATTCTAAACTTTGACAGAGCATCCACCTCTCGAGGGGGAAGTGCTGCCACTGTCATCACCTATCCCTCTAGGGAGATCAGACCCTTTGCCTATCTTTTCATCTTTCACTGTACCAACAACATAACAAAGTACGAAGGTCTCACAGCAGCACTGGCTTCAGACATCACACGGCTTGTGGTCAGAGGAGACTCACAACTAGTCTTAAACCAAGTCACAAATGTTTATACATGTAAAGCCCAACATTTAGAACCATATTATGACTTGGAAAAACACTTGATAAAGCGATTTGAAAACATCAATGTGCAACACGTCTCTAGAAATGATAATACCATCGCAGATGCACTAGCCACCTTGGCATTAAACATATCGCCTGACATGTTCCATACGTTACCAAGCTCCATAACGAGTTGTGCCAAACCGATAACTGATACCCTTGATACGTTGCCAATAGCGTCCGTTACTACAACACATGCGATAGAATGGTATGATGACATAAAAGAGTACCTTCTCCATGGTGAAACACCACAACACCTGACGAATGCACAAAAGGATGCAGTACGAAAATGTTCTAAGCAGTATACCCTGGTAGGAGACACATTATGTCGTCGATCCTACAAAGGCATATTGCTAACATGCGTTGGTAGTACCAATGCCCAAACCATTGTTGAATAGATACACGAGGGACTATGTGGAGGACACATAGTGCCAAAAGCCATGGCAACAAAAATAAGATGCTTAGGCTACTATTGGCCACACATGGAGTATGACTGTCTCTCCAAGGCTACGACATGTAGTACCTGCCAAAAAGATAGCAATCTAATCCATGTCCCACCAAATGAGTTGCATACGGCACAAATCACGTGGCCCTTTCAAAAGTGGGGATTGGAACTTATCGGCCTAATAACACCTTCATCTTCTACAGGGCATAATTTCATCATAACCGCAACGGAATATTTCATGAAGTGGGTAGAGGCTGTTCCCCTTCGAAAAACCACATCTAAACACAAGTGCAATTTCATTCTCGAAAACATTGTAACCCGCTTTGGCATTCCCATGACAATCATCATCGACAATGGGCCACAATTTAGCAGTTCCGAGACCAAAACCTTTTGTGAAAGTCTAGGGATCAAACACTCATTTTCATCCCCTTACTATCCTCAAAGCAATGGGCAAGCGGAGGCAACAAACAAAATGATTATTACAATACTCAAAAATATGCTTACCCAAAGCAAGCGAAGATGGCACGAAAAATTGGTATATGCATTGTGGGCATACCATACTACACATCGAACTTCAACAGGTAAGATGCCATATAGTCTTGTTTACAGTTCAGAAGCTGTTTTACCTCTGGAATTGCAGGTACCATCTTTAAGGATCACACTTTCCAGACTCCTCGACGACGAACAGAACAATGATCTACATATCATTGACCTGGATTCGGTGGAGGAGGAACGCATACGTGCACTCGATCAAATTGAGTGGTACCAAAAACAACAACGGCAACGACATCAGCATGACATTCATAAGTGCCCTATCAAAGAAGACGACCTTGTACTTAAAGCTATTCGGGAACACCTGGACAAATTCTCAGCCAACTGGGAAGGGCCTTACTTGATCACTAAAGCATTCGACAACGGAGAATTTAAGTTACCTGATATGGAAGGGAATGAGCTTGCCAATCCAACTAATTACTTGTTCCTAAAACCATTATATATTTGAGTATAAGCTAAGGCACGTGTGAGTCCTGGGGGTACGACTATAAATTGATACCACAGAACAGTCCTGGATTATGACTTAAAACTGATACCACAGCTCGTCCTGGCATCATGACGATAAACTGATGCCACACAGTGTCTGAAATGATGATAAACTAGCACCCCATCTAGCACGACAGTAAACTTCCATCGTCGCACTCATCGGAGTCCGCTAAGACTATAAACTGGTTTGCCTCTTTGCGGTCCGCTAAGATTAGAAACTGGCAATGCAACGTCCGCCACGATGCTAAACGGGCAATGTCCAAAGGGTTATGACATAAAACTAACCCATGATAGTCCGCTAAGACTATAAATTGACAAGTTCATTGCTGGTTCATCAATCTACAACCACATTTATTCATCAGAATCACTGCATCGCTCGCCATCAAACGATCCTACCAACGTTGCTGCCATTCATTTATAGTGCCTGAAATCTCCTCCAATGTCTTTGTTCTGCCTGTAGCTGTTTAAGTCTAAGCTCGCTTATCCACTTATGATTTTCTTGTCTCCTTGGAGTTGTGTTTGTAGGATGACGCTTAGAGGTATTTGTACAAGAATGCATTCCATCATAAGCAGTAAGATGAGGTAATGTTCACAGCCCACGAGGCAAGACTAAATCAAGTCGTTCACTAGTACATCCCCATTTCCCAATACATTCCCTATCTACCCACTGACACACTCTACTCAGCCACACGGCTAATACACCCAGTACACTCAAAACTTTGAGCATACCGTTGTGCACTGTAACACTTTTAAGCGGTTGCAACATACAATGTAGCACTTGAGCATGAGTACGCTATCAAAACAAATTTTCTTCAAAAAAAAGAGCAATCAAGACCCTTGGCACTTCCCATATAAACCCTAGGCGGGAAGGTAGTTGTCTTGGAACCAAGTACTCATGTTAAAAAAAATCAAGAAACATCCCGTTGCGTGGCTTTGGCTCTCCGCTAATAGGCTCCCCCTAAATGCTAAACAAGGACCTTGTTCCTCCAAAGAATGCAACACGTCATCATGTGGCTTTGGCCTTGCCAACAAAGACCTCTTGGACACTAACCAAGAGCCTTATTCCACCAAAGGATGCACATCGCATGTCTGGATTCCGAGTCTGCTAAATAATGGCCATTGACAAGGATCAGCATGACACACGCTAGGGCACCCACTTTACCAAGTACAATCTCTTGGTCAGTTCCCAATCCCTACAATCTCCATTTCCCCATCCAGATACAAATTTTACGTCTCTCAATCCCATTTACTACTAAACATGAGGCGGTGATGTCTAGTCAGGTGGCAACGGATAAAGTCTCTATCGAGTTGCTTGTGGTGTTTTGCACTTCTTTGTTTACACTTCTCGAGTTGATTCCTCCAAACATCAACAAAGAGGGGCCAATGAAACACCACAAAATTTCGAGCTTAGTACTTTTCCAACAAGAAGCAGGTCACTGCGACCCGCAGACAACCACGGCTACATTTGCTATCAAACATGGCAACTTCGGAGATCAGATGCTTAATTTTCACTAAGTATGCATTCTCAGCGTATATGCCCGGCATACACGCCTAAGTCAACATTCTCAGCATATATGCCTAGCATATACGCCTAACATTTTTAGCATATACGCCCAGCGTATATGCCCGAAGATCACAGCATAGACGTCCAGCATGCACGCCTCACATGTATGCTCAGCAAGTACAACAGATGTATACCTCCAGCATGAAATCTCTAAAGATGGCATGGAAACAACATTGGAGAGCAAGATTTGGCACAAGGCAGCAACCATCAACGTATACGCCCCGGCGTATACACCCAACAACCATCAGCTTATACGCCCCAGCATATACACCCAGCAACCATCAGCATATACGCCCAACGTATACGCCCAGCCACCATCAGCATATACGCCCAACGTCCACAGTGTCTACATCCAAGTTTGCGTACTCCCAGCACATCTAGCGTATACACCTTGTGTTTATGTCTAGCGTCTATGCTCGCCTGATACAGGGTATACGCTCAGCATATACGCCTAGCAAATGTAACATATTGTACACTTGTAAATTCTACGCTTTTACACCTGGTCAATGCGCCACATGTCCCCCAACCCGAGTCTAACGCCAAAACTTGTTTAAAAGCCTAATTTTTGACGAGATCCAGGTCAGTTGGCAAATCCCAGAGCAAACCAGAGAGTAGAGACGCTGAGCATCAGAGCAAAAAACCTTATACGCTGGACAGCCCTATACGCTGAGCATACAGCCTCTACGTTGTGCCTATAGTGCGAACCAGCCCATAGTCATCCCTGCATCCACCGGGGCTTTTCGTCTACCTTGTGTCCTAGTCACAACTGTGTTAAACTGGTGCATTGTACTCTCATTCTGTAATGCCATTGTTACATTTTCTTCCCAAAATCGTTTACAGTTTGCATTAATTGTTGCATATACTTTGTTTACGCTTGTTTATGTCTGCACTCTGTTTGCATCAATTAAACTGCTTACGCTCTGATTTATGCCTATTACGTCGTTTACGTATAACCCAGCATATTGCACTTCGGTATACGTTTGGGGAAATCCTTGTCTGATCCACGTGCGAACCACCCAAGGTACTCTACCTTCGTTCATTCCAGCTCACCCTCAGGCGAAGGTAAGGTCTTCTGTGCGTCACTTATGATCCCACGATCTCTGTTTCCTTCCAGCCGGAGATCGATGATTTCGGACGATACATCATGGAGTACCTTTTGTTACACTATGTTGCCTTTTAGGCTCAAAAACATCGAAGCAACCTACCAGAAAGCCATGACTTACATCTCTAGTGACTACATCTTAGAAACACTGAATGATTACGTGGATGACATAGCGGTGATATCCAAGGAAGTTGTAATCATTCCAACAATCTAGGTGTAGTCCTCAGGTGTTGTCAAATGCATGATTTACACTTCAATCCTAAAAAGTGTGTGTTTGGGGTGAGAACTGGATGCATGTTAGGGTTTGTAGTATCGAAGGCCGAAATATGAGTGGACCCTGACAAAGTCAAGGCCATCGTTAACTTGGCCCCACCTACAAATTTTAAGGAATTACGTAGGTTACAAGGTAGAGTACAGTTCATTAGAAGGTTTATAGCAAAATTGATCAACAAGTTACACCCAATGCAACATCTACTAAAGAAAGAGGTTCACTTCGAATGGACACCACAGTGTCAACAAGCCTTTGATGATCTAAAGAAAGACCTTTTGCACCTCCCAACTGTTTACCCACCATAGAGGGATAAGCCTTTCTTCATCTACCTTGCCACCTCGGACATGACTATCATGGCACTGTTATGTCAGAAACGAGATGATGGTTTTGAGATACTAGTGTACTACCTAAGTCATGCACTAATAGCATATGAAGCGAAATACAATGAGTTGGAAAGAAACTTCCTTGCCTTAGTGTTTTCATTGAAGAAGTGGAGACACTACCTATTTTGTAGCAAGATTTACATTATTTGCAAGAGCAACATACTCTTAACTATCACAAACAATCTGTATGAAAGCAGTAGGATAGCCCAATGGAAAGCAATAATAGCATAATTTGATTTGTGCTATGTGAGCCAATTGTCGACGAAAGGTCAAGCCATAGCAATGCAACTTATGACCTCACCTTTCAATGACCAGGTGATCATAGATCCCGAATTCCCAGATGAGCATGTTAACACTATCAACGCCATCCCATCGCATCTTAAAGCTACTTTGCATTTTTACGGTGCCTCGACCACGTGAGGTGGTAGTGAAAATATTTTCATTACATTCCCCTCAAGGGAAATCCATCCTTTTGCTTATTATTTTTCATTCCCTTGTACAAACAACATGGTAGAGTACAAGGGGTTACTCAGGGGCCTCTTAGCAAAACAAGAATTAAGCATACAACACCTGGTGATTCATAGAGATTCACAACTAGTTAGTTGTGAATCAAATCACCAAGGTCTATGCTTGCAAAGGCTACACACTTGTAATCCTACTGCGACCTAGCCAAAAATTTGCTCAAATAGTTTGCAACTACGGACATGCAACACGTGCCATGCAACAAAAACACCGTAGCAAACGCCTTGGCCACCCTAGTGTTAAATATTCCATCACACCTATTGGCAAGTTTGCCAACTTCAATTACCAATTGTATGGAGCCTATCGCTCAGGTGGAACACGTAGCCTTTGTTAGCGCTGTGGATACCCAAGAGTGGTACTCCAACATTAAAGCCTACCTATAACACTGCAAGCCCCTAGGCATATTGACATCTACCTAGAGAGATGCAATTCGTAAGCATGCTCGGCAATATGTGCTCATGGGAGACAATGCTCTATGCAAACGCTCCTATGATGGGATATTGCTAGCATGTGTAAATGAGGAGCAAGTGCAGAAGGTGGTTAATGAAGTACATGAGGGACTGTGTGGTGGACACATAGCACCTAGGGCTATGGTCATAAAAATTAGACATCTAAGGCATTACTGGCCTCACATGGAGTGTGATTTCCTGGCCAAAGTCAAGACATGTGATACATGCCAATGAAATGCAAATCTTATACACATTTCACCTACAGAGCTGCATCCAATGTAGATCACATGGCCTTTCCAGCTATGGGAACTAGACCTCATAAGACCTATCATGCCTAAGTCCTCCATAGGACATAGCTTCATCATCACCTCCACTAAGTATTTTACTAAGTGGGTGGAGGCTATTCCCCTAAGGAAGACTACATCTCAGCAGGTTTGCCACTTCATCTTGGACAACATCATGACAAGGTTTAGGCTTTCCATGACTATTGTGACCAAAAACAGGCAACAGTTTCGTAGTGTGGATACTCGAACCTTTTGAAGAAATCTTGGCATCAGACAATTATTCTGCTTACCATATTACCTACAAGAAAATGAACAAGCAGAGGCTACAAATAAGTCCATCATCATTTTGCTAAAGAAGATGCTTAACAATAGCAAGAGATGATGGCATGAGCAAATCATCTATGTGTTTTGGGCTTACAAGATAACATGCAAGACTACGATAGGTAAGACACATTATAGTCTTATTTATGGATCTAAATCAGTCTTACCTCTTAAGTTGTAGGTACCATCGCTCCGGATGATCCTATCAAATGTCGTGAGCGAAGCCCAGAATAACAAATTGAGGATCATCGACCTTGACTCAATAGAGGAGGAGCATGCACAAACATTGGATCACATAGAGCATTATCAGAATAAGCAATGGCAAAAACATTATGCAAACCCACATCAACGACCAATACAGAAGAGAGACCTCATTCTCAAGGTTTTCCGTGAACATATCAACAAATTCTCAGCAAACTGGGAAGGTCCATACATGGTCACAAAAGCCTTTGGGAATGGGGCCTTCAAGTTGGCAGACATGGACAACAATGAGTTTGCAAATTCGGTGAATCATTCATAACTCAAGTTGTACTACATCTAAAGCATGAACATCGTAAGCTCATTTGCTACAATGTAAAACTAGCAAACAAACATCCACTATAACATAAAACTGGCAAAGCTTCACCAACATCCACTATGACATAGAACTAGCGCAGATAGTCCACTATGACTATAAACTCGCACAAACAGTCTGCTAGGACCTTAAACTAGCTCATCCACAGTCCTCTATGACTATAAACTAGCACAAAAGGTCTGCTAGGACCTTAAACTAGCTCATCCACAGTTCGCTACGACTATAAACTGGCACAAATGATCTGCTAGGACCTTAAACTAGCTCATCCACCATCCGCTACGATGATAAACTAGCACAACAGTCTGCTAGGATCTTAAACTAGCACAATGGCCATCCGCTATGACATTAAACTAGCACATATGGTCTGTTGGGACCTTAAACCTGCACAACGGTCAAGTGAGACCTTAAAACAGCACACCATGGTCTACCAGGACCTTAAAATAGGTTTGCAACATGTCCCCAATATGCATCTATTCTAGTACACAACAAGCGAGCATGCATAGTGTTGACATGGGGTGGAATGTTGCAGTTCTAAAATGTAATTCACGATGCTAAGAAAACACCCTCTAGAACATATGCAATGCCACTGCTCTTGGCATCTTTCTGATCCTCTAGAGATGTCGTATGACATCCTGCTAACCCTTCGAACCTACTACCGCCATGGCTCATCACCTTGGTAGTAGCTTTCCTGGTCAATTCCTACTATTGGAGTTCCAGCAGTATTGTGGCCCAGCCATGATATTGTTACCCTCCAACCCTTGCCAACACCCAAGCTCAAGAGATGTTTAGCTACTGGGTAGCCCATCTCACAGCTAAACTAACAATTCTTGCCTTCGGCATAGATTCCTAAGAATCTGCATTCATAGGAACTCCTAGCCTCCTCTGGGCTAGCTCCTCCACACTGATGCTATCAAGGCCACTATTGGCCTTCTTGGTTTGGACGTCGCATGTCTTAGCAACAAAGTCCAAAGCTCCAGTAGCATCCACAGCAAGCAAGACCTTTTCCTTCATTTTTCATCATGGTTGTTTCTCCTAGTTTGCTCTATTGTGTTTGCAGGGTGTGCACTAGAGGGATGTCGGATAGAGGTACATTTCACAATGGCGGTAGAACACTACATCACTACAAGGGATCGTCTTGACTAGCTTAGCTACTTTGGAGTGCACATCCTATCCTTCCCCTTTACCTACATTATCCCATTTCTTACACTCACAATCCACTCTCTCCCCTCTCTTACAAGGTTTTCTTGACACCTGTCAAGCCCTCCCATATGCTCAACCACAAAGTCCATGATGTGTGTAACACAGCTTACTACATGGGAAACATTTGTAGGCAAGTCAAATCCCCATGTGGGTGTAACATAACTCATCTTGTGAAAGAAACACCTATCTTGCAACAAGGTTGTTTGCAAATGTAAATGCCAAAATAGCAAAAGGAAAAAGTGTAAGAGAGCAAAATCTCATGCGCAAAAAAAAATGTGCCTAAAAAAATGGCACAAGTTTTTTCAAAATCACCCTCTCTAAGCATTTGAATGAGAGGCCGAAGGTCAGTAAAAGAAAAGATGACCATGCAAACAACTCCCTCACAAGCACTCTAACAAGGGATTCTGCTAAGTTTCATCTATACCATTTTCCTAAACCTTCTTCCTCCCTACTTAACCCTTTCCTTTTCCATGCATAACTAATGTAGCACTCTCAGCTAAGTGATGTCTTGGCAATCACCAAAGAGCGATGTTAGCGTTTTGTCTTCCATGGTGTTTTGTATTCTTTGTTGGCGTCTCTCAGGTTCATCCTCCAAACATCGACAAAGAGCAGCCAATGAAACACCCTAAATTTTCAAGGCATTCTTGCTTCACTAGGTCATTGGAATTCAAGCAGTGTCATGGTATTTTGGTAGAAAATGGATGCTCTAAGAGCAGACTATCCAGTTTGGCAAGTTCGCTACATCCAGTGTTGATAGGCCCAACAGACTCTCTGACTTGCCCACCTGGGTAGTTCATCTAGCTGACAGTTTACTCAGAAGTGATGCGTGGGGTTGTCAGCAGTGCTCAGGATGCGCGAAGAATTTTGGCAAGTTTTCTAGTCAAGAAGTTTGCTACACTACGCTACGCTATGTAGCATAGCAGGCCTCGGGAGATAGTTGTTTAAGCAATCAACTATGAACTATTTTAGGACAAAGTGCTACACTATGCTACACTACGCAGCATAGCACAACGTAGAAAAAGCAAGATAGAAAGGCCTAGCTTACTTGGTGATTTCAATTGCACTCAGCAAGAACCTTTGGCCTTCAAAATCAGTTGCTTCACTTAACTTCAAGTCCTTCAGCAAAACTCCCCTTTCCAGAAAAGTAGCAGATTAAGCAAAAAGCAAGTTATGTTGGCTACTACGCTATGCTACGCTATATAGCATAGCACAGCATAGCGATGATGCAAGAACGACTAAAGGCATCTCAAAATGTAGGATCAACAAGTTCAAAATCTTCACATCACACAAAACAAAGGTTGCATAATCATCAGAAAAAAGTTTACAACTCAAGTGCAAATCGCAATTAAGTCCAGCTACTACGCTATGCTATGCTATGTAGCATAGCATAGAGTAGCAAACATGCAAAACCAACTAATACACTTCAGAGGCTTCCAACACTTGCAATTAGCTCCAACGTAGATTTCTTCTTTGAATTGGTGGCTATGCTATGCTATGCTACATAGAGTAGCACAGCGTAGCAAGTAGCTACGCTACACTAAATAGGCTACACTCCACAACATAGTAGGCGGCTATGATACATTGGTGCACTTCACTCCTTGTCTGCATTGTTGGCACACTTGATCCCAACATCTGTAGTTTCGACAACATGATTTCAGTGTGGCAGGCTCATCAATTAGCTTTGCATGTCCATGCAACATGGACACATCAACATCTTGTAGGTCCAGGACATGTGGCATCCAAACCGCATTTCTCGCATGCTCCTAACCCTATAAATACCCTGACAAGAAACACTCAAAAGGTTGGCAATTTTGAGCAATTTGTGGAAAACCTATTGAAAAATCTATTAGCAAGTTGGCAAATTAGCAATTCAAAGAACATTTGCAACTTGACAAAAGTTCAAAAATCTGGCATTCCCGTTTGGCATTCTATTAGCCCTTTTCTATTGCCTTTGTAGCATTTTTCATCATTAGCTCTTGAATCTACGTTCAAGCGTACAGTTGGCTTACTTTGAACATCTTTAGCTGCTTTGGGATCTCTGTGCTTCCCAGCGTCGTGCAACCGATTGTATCCACTTTGACAAAGTAAAGTCATAGTCTTGAGGTGGTGCATTTCTTAACTCCTGTTTACTTTATTCTCCTACTTATCATTGCATTTTACATCATTTTCATTTGCTCACATATACTAATCATTATTTTACGCTATAAAAATTGTTTTCAAATTACACATTTGCAAAAGGTTTAGTGACATCGATTAAGTCCTTGTCTAATCGACCAGACTGTTCAGGGCACCCCATTTCTATTTTATCCAGCACAGCCCTCACTCAGATCCAGGGTTAAGATTGTCCAATCGATGACCTCTTGGTGTTTCCAGCTGCAGACCTTTTCGGTTGCTACAGGCTACCTATCTAGACTTTCTACTTCAACCTTTAATCTTGAGCCATCTTGTAAGCTAGCAATGTAGGACTTTAGATTCCTCTTTTTGATTTGACATCAAGTCCATCTTCTCTTATATCCTCTTTATACATTGTAGAGGATGAACTTTCACCTTAATCATACCTCCCTCCTTGATCAAGAGCCTCTTTTAATAAATGATCACTTACTTAACATGCTAGTTTTGAGCCATAAGAATAAATGAAAGACTCTCCAACTCAGCACCCTTCTTTTCCAAGATCTTTTAGAAGCTATCTTAGTAACTTTGCAAAAGCATTTAATTTCTTTCACTTGTGGATACAATGATATGCTCGATTTAGACCCAAAGCTAACTTAACATAACATTATCTTAGAAGAAAACTCCAAGCCTATTTAACAAAAGGTTAGGAAAATTCATCCTACTATAGCTCTAACTATAAAAGAAGATCTTATAAAGCTCTACAATGCTAGATTTATCTATCTTGCTAACTATTCTAATTAGGTTTCTAACATGGTTATAATTCCCAAAAAGAATGGTCACATTCACATATGCATTGATTTTCATAACCTCAACAAGGTTACTCTTAATAATGACTTTCCTTTACCTAATATAATCAATTCATAAATTCTATAGCTAGTCATGCTCTTCTATCCTTTATGGATGGGTTTTCTTATTACAAAAAAATTCAAATAAATCTAGAGCGCCAGTAATATACCACTTTCATAACTCCTTGAGGAACATTATGCTATACTAAAATGCCCTCTAGACTCAAGAATGTTAGATATATGTTTCTCAATTTATTAAAAATCAAGGAGTTATATATTTTATCTTTAAGGCCATCTTTAATTAATTTATTGTTTCATTTCCAACCTCACTAATCACCTTCATTCTTTAACTCACTTGCTTTCTAAATTCATTTCTTTTGCTTAGGATGAGGAGTGCCAAAAGGTCTTTGATTCTATCAAAGAAGCCTTAACCAATCTTCTTGTTTTACATCTTCCACAATTTTACTAACTTTTCTACCTCTATCTTTCTAAATCCAATCATTCCATATCCACCATGCTCTCTCAAAAGCGAGAAGATAGAGTTGATCTTCCTATGTACTATATATCTCATCCTTTTTTAGACTATGAGACTAGATACTCTGATATTGAGAAGTATTTTCTAAGTCTTATCTTCATCCTCAAGAAGTGGGTGCATTATCTTCTCAATACTAAGATGTTTTTTATTTGCAAAGATAACATTCTCAAAGTTATTACTAATAACCCTTTTGATAATAATCACTTAGCTAGTTAGAAGACCTTTCTTATTAAGTTTGAACTTTATTTCTTATCTTAGCACTCTATCAAAAGTCAATCCATAGCTAATTTTATTTTTTTCCTCTAAAATAACCAACATTGTTTACAACTTGACCTTTATTTCTTATCTTAGCACTCTATCAAAGGTCAACCCATAGCTGATTTTATTTTTTCCTCTAAAATAACCAACACTATTTACAACTTGTGTGCTAATACTAATGATTTAGATACTATTATTTATTTCAATAGAGCACACACTTTTCTCAAATCTAGTGTATCTTATGTCCTTATCCTTTGTAACAAACAAGTTCTCTAAGTTACAAGCTTGATTTTCCTTGCACTAAGAACATCTTTGAATATGAGGCTTTAATATGAGGTCTCCTAGTAGCCTTATAAAATCAAGTTAGAATTATTAGTACTTATGGTGACTCTCAAATCATCATAAATTAAGTTAATGATGACTATGATTGCAAGGCTCCTCACTTATTTTCTTATCTCAAAATAGCAAATGAACTTATCTTTTCCTTTTTTTCTCATATCTTGAATTTCATCCAATGCTTTGAAAACATGTTAGCCAATGCCTTGGTAATCTTTTTCATCCATGGTAATCCTTCTACTATGTAATATTAACTGATTCATTCCATTTTCTTAACACATGTTACATAATCTCTTAACATCCTAATAAGCACTATCAACATAGGTGATGATAATCAACAATACATTGATATTTTTCATTACCTCACTACTAGGGAAACTTCTACTCATCTCATGCTTTCCCAAAAGGATGTTTTGTCCAAATGTAAACAACATCTCCAATTAGTGAATCTTAATATCCTTTGTTGAGTTTCTTCTATCAACGTTCTTCTATGTTATCTTAGTTTTGTAGAGTCTAAGATAGTTCTTGATTAGGTTTACTTGGAAGTTTTTGATAGATATTTAAGGTCATGCTCCTTGACAAACTCAATCCCAAGAAATAGTAAATCTTCATAGGGTCTTTCTATCTAGGCATAGGTAGTCTACATCTTCATAGACATGTCTATTTCATTGAGTATCTCTTCGAGATAGTGCCTAAATTGTTACACCTTTCATGTAGGTTAGAACCTACTTGACAATGAATTTTGCTACCTTAAGACCATTATAGTTATAGTTGTTATTCACTAGGGCTTCAATTGCCATCTTTCCTTTCATCGAGTCACCAACTTCCTTATCCTTCTAGCACTGGGTAGGCATTAGCCCCCATACATGGCCTCATGACTTTGCAGAGACCTGTGTTTTTGGTAAATAGTCACCTGGGCTTGGTCACTGAGACCTCCTCTCCTTTGTGAGGAGGCACCCCTTCTTTCAAAGTTATGAGACTAGTGATGGCCAACCTTAGTCAAATATAAATATCATCTAATCAAGAAATGTGATACTTGCTAAAGGCATGCCTCTCTTATCTATGTTCCTTCATAGGAGTTTAACATGCCTTAAATCACATGGTCCTTTTACAAAAGAAGTCTAGACCTTATTAGTACTATTATCCTTCCTTCATTTACTTGACATCAATATATTCTAACTACTATGGAACACTTCACGAAGTGGGTAGAAGTTATTCCTATGTGTTCCATCAAATCTCATGTCATTTGTTACTTTATACTTGATCACATCATAACCTACTTTAGTGTACCTCTCTAGATTATAATTAATAATGGATCTTAGTTCAAAAGTACAAAGGAATATGATTTCTATTCCATGTACCACATCACCTAATTCTTTTTATCACCTCATTATACTTAGTCTAATGGCAAAGTCAAATCAACCAATAAAACTCTTATTTGTTTTCTTCATACCATGGTCAATAAAACCCAATACAATTAGCACATACAACTATCTCACCCCCTATGGGTTTACTATACTACTTTTTGTATAGCTAGTAGTTATACTTCATACCTTCTAACCTATGGTTTAAAGGAAATATTACTAGTTGGGCTTCATATCCTATCTCTCCATGTTGCTCTTTACAATTGGTATTCAAATTAGGACAACAACAACATGTGATGCTTTGAGTTAGACCTTCTCGAAGAATAATAGTAAGCTACTTTTCAACATCTTTATGAATATCAAGTAGGTATTCAACATTACCACTCTAGACATGTTAGAATTAGAGAGATTCATGAGGGTGACTTAATCCTTCACTATTTTTCAAACTCCAAAGATACAATGTTCTCATCTAACTAGTAGGGTCATTTCCTAGTACTTCAATCATTACAAAATGATACCTACATCTTATCTGATCTATAATTATATCAATTTATATATCATATCAATAGAACCTTTCTAGAGCACTATGACATGTAGCCAACTTATAGCATTCAACCTGGTGACTATCAAGATTGAATAAGTGATCTCCTAATTACAATTTACTTTTCATTAGCTTTTGCACTCTGTTAAAATAACATGTTTGCTCTAAATCTTATTTTTCCTAGATTATTTCACCTACTATATCTCTTACTCTCTATCTCATATTTTTCTACTTCTTTAGCTATTTTCTTCACATTTTCCTATGCTATTTATCCCATTCTACTCTACATGCTCAACACAACTAATGAGGGTTTTGAGTGGTTAACTATCTCACTACTTCATGTGAACGTATGATTGAGTGTATTATTGAGTGAGATAGGGAGGAATTAGTTTGAAAATATATATGACATCCTTTTCAATCATACAATATGTAAGACTTAGTAGTGCCTCACTTCTATAGCATGGTATCATCCTCATGATAAGTGTATAAGCAATATCCTCTTTTCTTCCCTTACTTTTTTTACTTTCTATTTTTGCATCCTATAATTTCTAGTAGCCTTTACTATGTTTTTCTTTTCTTTTTCTCATCTCCTCTTCTCATGTATTTCAATTTCTCTCTATATTCAACATTATTGAGGCTAAACAAATTCTTTGTCCCAATGCATTAAGGCAGTATTAAGTGCAAAGTGATGTAAGGAGTGTTAAATCTACATATGAGTGAGGTAAAGGAGATGTTATCTTTAGGAATCTATTCATGTCCCATTTCTATGACACAGCTCCCCACTATTCATATATTACTAATGTTCCTAACATGCTTTCCCCTACTTTTATTACGTTTTTCTCTTTTTCCTTTCATGCTCTACATTGGTGAGGCTACATGAGTTTCTATACTTTACTCTAATGAGGTTGCCATTAAGAGAATTGAGTGGGTATGAAGCACTACATTTGCATTTTATATGTATGCTTTTTGGGATCTAGCCATGCCTCACTTTTATGGTATAGCACTCCACCGTAGGTGTATCAATAATGTCCCAGGCTTTCTCCCCTATCATCCCACTTCATTTAATCCTCTTGAAGGTACCTATCTTGTATCATTTCTTGATGGATTCTCCTTTATTTTTTCATTAGTATTCATTAAGAGGGGTCAATGCTATTCCCACTTTGACTTTTTCAATATAAGTCAAAGTTTTGAATACATTCTATAGATTCTCAACTCCAAGCCACCTTTAGCAACACAAATTTGACATATTGCCTCATCTGCAACATGGTTACTAGATTTGTGTCTTCAACTCTTTGCAGAAGTAATATATCACATCATCTACAACATCATTTTTAATTTTACTTCTATAGCTTCTAGTTTCAACATCTAGCATGATATCTTACATTGCTTTTGAGTCAGTCTTTTTGGAAAAATTAGCTTTTTGATGTTCAATGTTAACTAATAAGTGGCAAGGTATCCCTACTTCCAACCATACGAATCACAAGTGTTCATGCATGATCCATTCAAATTCTATGGATGGGACTAGTTGTGCATCTACATCATTATGCCTTGATCACAATTTGTTGTCTTCCCACTTGGACTAGTGGTAGCTTTGTCACATATGGTTTCGTCTAAAGTGAGACATATGATAATTGATGTTGTTGCATCCTTATGCTATTCCTAACGATAATGAAGAAATCAATTATTTAAACTAATTAATAATGAAAATAAATCTAAACTAGCCTACATGTGATGATTTTCCATTCCTAGCTTGTCATACATGTCCTAAACCCACGTATCCACTACTTGGATTACCAAGAACTATGCTACTAGGTGAACTAAGAAATAACGTTACTGGGATTACCAAGAAAATACATGTTTATGCTCAAAACTTCTCATGCTCATTTCACCAATTCATTAATATGCATGGAAATGTAAATATTAACTAAGTACATGAAAAGTAAATTGCATGGAAAGTAAATATAATCTAAGTCAAAGTGTTGTAATGAATAAGAATCAATCTTGATCCTATTATCATTCATGGAATGTGTCTAGGTACATTGTTAGTCAAATAAGACTCCATACAACTAACTCAAACCCATTCTATGGGCACTCACTAAGTGTTTTGTAAGATTACGAAATAAAATTGCAAGAGTTCATCTACTTTATTGACTAACTTATGAAAAACTAATGTCCAAACCATGCACCCAAGCACTATATTTATAGGCTAACACACATGCCACGATATTGGATATTCGACATCGCTTCTAGGCCTTGATATCAGGTACCTAATATCAAAGCCAAAAAAACATGATTCATCATCAACTAATTCTTTGACATCTAACATTAATCCTACTTTTGATGTCCAATGTTAATTTTCACAAAAAATCATCTACATGTTAATTCTCCTACCCAAAACCTTCTAGAAATTTCTAGAAGATTCTATGAACTCCAATATATGATTCCTTCATGTTGTACTAGGCATTTTTAGCTTATAAATAGGAGGATACTCCTAAACATAAAGGGATTAACTTTTTCATGGTTAGCTTTTTATAGAATTAGCATCTATTAGTATCTAATTAGTGATTAACATCTATTCAAATTTTCCTCAACTATTTCTGCTACTAAATATAGTAAGCTTTTCTCTTATTAGCAATTTGGGAAAACTTTTTCAAAGACTGTGCCTCTTCATAGAAACTGTTCTCCTGCTAGAGATATCAGATCCTCTAATTTCTCTTCCCCTTTCCTCCTACTAAGGTATTTGTATCCCTTTCATGTTTTCCTCCTAATACATGAAGAATCAGTCAGAATTAGGTCAACACACTGATCTAATCCATTCCTTTACTTAGTTAACTTCTAAATATACAATTGTTCTTACCATATTTTCATGAGGTGCATACATTGAAGAAAGAACATGGTAACACAGCTCCTCATCAAACACCTCAAATCCCTAGTACATCTCTTAGAACATTTTAAAGAGGTTCTAATTCTCTATCTTGTAATCTAGATTTTCATTGTTTTAGTTTTTCTATTTTTGATTTTATCCAAATTCATTTTAGATCTATTTTCATAATTTTCTTTTTGGATCTATCCTTTCTAGACCTTTTTTGTTTCATGTTCTATTTTCAATCATTTTACTACTAGTTACACATATGATCTTTTATTTTATTCTACATTGCATGCGTGACCTATTTTATTTTGATTTTAGTTATATGTATTTTCTACACCTTTTCCCTTTTATTTTTCTCAACTATTCCATGCATGTTATCTTTTTTTGCTCATTATCCACTAACATTTGGCTTGGGTTATCAAGTTTTTCCAATGACTTACAAGTCCCCTTTCAATTTGAGGGAGATTAATCAAGAGATTGGTTTTCTTAGACCATTTGGCAACCACAAGATTTCTTATCTCAATTTCATGTTAGGCTATAATAAGTCTCATATTACATCAATATTTACTAGAACATATTTCTAGACTATGATTTCTCTTCCCTTTTTTCCCTACTAATATATTTGTATCTACTTCATGTTATCCTCTTAACACATGGAGATTTGCTCAAAATGAGATCCATACAAAAATTTGATCGACTCCTTTTCTTAGTCAGCTTTCAAATCTATAAACGTTCTGGTTAGATCTACATCAACTGCATACATTGAAGAAGGAATGAGGTAATAGATCTCCTCGTCAAATGCCACTGATCCCTAGTACAACCCTAGAAAAATTTTACTAAGCTCTACTTCTTTGTCTTGTAATTTGAATGTGTTTTTCAATTTTTAAATTTTTGGTTTTATTTAGATTCATTTAAATCTATTTTCAACATTTTTCATCTAGATCTACCCTTTTCAAATCTATTTTATTTTATGCTTCATTTTCAATCATTTTTATTACTAACCATACACATGATCTTTTATCTTATGTTGTGTTGCGTATGTGTTTTATTTTATTTTACTCTGGGTTATACACATTTTCTCTTTTATTTTTCTCAAATATTCTAATGCACACTATCTTTTTTTGCTTCATATCTACTAACTTTTATCAAAATCCTTTGACTTGGGTTATCAAATTTTTCAACTTACTTGCAACTCTCCTTTCAATTTAAGGGAGATTAATCAAGAGATTGGCTTTCCTAGACCATTTGGTGGCCACGAGATTGCTTAGCCTAATTTTTTGTTAGGTTGTGATAGGTCTTGTATTATGATAATCTTTATTGTAATAGCTATAATACCTAGAGAACCTTTTTACAAACACGTACTTATAACTTTTAACCAACAAAATAAATCACTAGAAAAACTAAATAAGAATCTTTTAATTAGATTTATTAAAGATAGTCTTGGCGAATATATTATAAATGATAATATGAGTGAAATTCCATAAATATACCCTTTTACTCATACATATTCTACATAATATTACCAAGCTATTAGAAAATTTGAAAAAAGTTACAAAAATACATTACCTTATCATCAGAATGATGAAAACATTTTCCTTTTTAGTGACCTACTACTAGTAGAAAAAGACAAAAATAGAGATGATATTTTAACCATTAAATCATTAGAAGATGAGCCAAGTTTTGATAATGATTATTGTTATATTAGTCAAAGAACCTAGTTTTTAGATTTTACTAACCTAAACACTTGGATATTAAGAGTAGATGATGCTTCTTCTAAGAAAGGATGTGATGCTAGAGTTATGTTTATACCTTCTAGAAAATCCCCAATTCTAAAAGCTATTAATTTGACCAAACCAATGACAAACAATGTGGTTCAATATAAAGCACTCATAGATGTGATCAAACTAGCCTAATATTATGATTTATCAAAAATTAAGATCTATAGTGACTTTCAACTTGTAGTAAATCAAATCAATGGAATTTTTAAAGATAAATATTCAATCATGAAAGTATATAAAGCTTGTACCATTGAACTCTTAAAATAATTTGATCAAATATCCATTAAACATGTTTCTGGAGAAGAAAATTATATCTCTAATGAAATAACTATAATGGCAACTACCTTAGATGATGTCCCATTTCAATACAATTCCTATGATTCTAAAATTATCATTGAGGATGTTAAGCCTTATTCTATTTTAGATAATATCTTTTCTTTCCAAGTGTTTAATGATGATTAGCATATTTATAATTTTTTATTTTCCAAAGATGAATTTACTAATTAATGTTTTAAAATTTCTCAAATTAATAAAGAAGATATTTTAAAAGATATCATATTTTTAAATAAATCCTCTACTAAAATAGTAACTATAGAGGTTTTATTTGATGACTTACTAACACTAAATAAATATCTAAAAATACTAATTAGTAAATACTTGGTGAAACAGAAACAATTCAAATTCAAATTCAAAAGAAAGGATAATAATACCCTATTAAAATATATGTTCACTTGCATGTAGATGAGAAACAAAACTTAATTAATTTATTACATGAATTCAATGATGTTTAAGCTTGGACTTACTAGGATCTTCAAACTCTTAATCATCTTGTGATGACACATACTATACCCTTAAGCCTAAAACAAAACTATTTAGGCAAAAACTTGAACCTATTAACCCCAAAATCAAACCATTAATGAATGTAAAAAGTAATAAAATTTTAGCATCTAAGATTATTTGTTCCATGAGACATTATAGTTGGATATCAAATTTAGTACCAATTAAGAAATGAATAGGTGAACTATGATTATTTATTGATTTTCATAACCTTGATACCTTTTGTATTAATGATTGATGAGTCACCATTTTAGTTGACAGCGATATCACATACGTGATATCGCAGCCTGTCTCCTCATCTATAAATAAGAGGTAGAAAGATATGATAGTTAGTTCTTCTTTAGTTTGTCAATTCTTAGTTTAAGTGTTAAGTTTTAGTAGTTCTTTCTCTCAACCTTTTTTCTCCCAGTGTATGCCTGCAATGTGGTGATTGTAATTGTACGGCATCCTTATTAGAGTGTGACATACTTGGACACGCACATGACCAGAAATAAAGATCAAGATTATTTCATCATTGCAACATTTACTTAGCTTAATTATTTATTTAATTGTTAATTACTACTTTCTTAGTTAATCTCTTCTCACCTTAAACTCTTGTTAAACGCAGAATGAGTACGACTTGATCATGAGCATTTAAGTGTGACTACTTGGTAACCCAATAGCGTACCTAGGATATGCAATTGGTAATCCCAGTGGTAGTCATGCACGAAGTTCAAGATGTGTACGGATGATTAAGGAATGAATGCTCATCACACTTAGGCTAGCTTAGATTCTCTCTCATCCTTTCTCTCTTAGCTTAGTTAATATTATCTTCCATTATCTTTAGGAGTAGCATTAGTATAGGAACACATCATACACCTCAGTCTGGACTAAACCATACGTGAAAAAGTTAACACTAGTCCAGATGGGAAGATAGCGAACTGCGACCTAAGGATAACTATCTTGATACCACAACTAGCCCATCTACAGAGTTCGACTCGATGGCACGTGAAATGCTCATATTCGTATGGTTGAGTATAGGGGTACCTCACCACTCATCATCGGTGTCGTTGCCGGGGAAGGTGCTAGTTATCTAGATTAGTTATATCATACAAGGTTGTTGTATAGGAATTAACAATATATCTTTAGGAAGAAATAATTATAAAAAAAAGTCACATATAAATTTACACACAATTTCACAACCATGCCTCTTCTACAAGACTACAATAATGCCACACCTAGTGAGGAAGTTCATTGGGGAACCAACGAGCTATATGACAACGAAGATTGGAGTATGCAACCTAAGGTGGCGGTTTCTTATAAACATAAACTAAGGCAACATCTTCCCAGTGCATGAAAGCATAACTTACCTGATGATGATGGACCCCCAGTAGCCACTACAATCCTAATGCAAATACAAGAGGCTGTTTGAATCTCTCGTAGGCATTGTAAAGAGAGTCGTCTACCCAGGCTTGATTTAAACAACTTCCCTAATTTCTTAGGAGGCTATGACATAGATCCGCATCAACATTTACAAGCCTTCTACGATGCCTATGCATGGAACAACATTGATAATGGTTGGAAAAAACTCAAGCTCTTCCTTATAGCACTCGTTGGCCAAGCAAAAGTATGGTATAGATCATTAAAACCAAATTCAATACGACGTTGGCCAACAATGGTAGAACTCTTTAACAAAAGATATCAAACCTATGCAAGAGTGTTGGCCTTGAGGAAACAAATCCAAGAATGGAAACAAGCACAACATGAACCCTTGGACATGGCCTTAGAAAAATATTATGCATTGTTAAACAACTGTCTAGGCCATGAGTTCTCTGAGGAAAGGCTAATGTATAATATCATTGATGGGCTTCTTGATGAAACAAGAGAGACCCTTGGAATGTATTCCCAAGGTAAACAATATGAACTATGAACCCATCAAGTCCAAGAGCTTATTAAGTGGGTAGCAAAGAAGAAGAAGAAATGGCTCGATGGGAGAGTGTTGATAAACATCAATGGGACCAAAATCTCAACTTAACAAAGGTGCATAATCACAAAAAGGAGAAATCATCCTATCTCAAGGAGGAAGAACCATCTTTACCAATACAAAAATCATTAGAGGAACTCGAGGCAAAGATCAATAAGATGTTGGAATGGATACATAAAAAGTGTGGAGAATATATCGATATTCTTGGAGATAGAGTTTTAACAACTCGAGAAGTAGGAAAAAGTATCATTAGACAATCAGAAAGAAGGGATAAGGAAAATAAGAGCTCAACTACCAATCACACGTATGAATGCAACATTTTCCTATACGATCACCCCAAGGGCCAATGCCCAATCTTGTTACATTTATATGAGCATTGGGGAAGCACGTTACATCCCAAGTTAGTACAAAGATACTATGTTCGATCACAGTGATAACTATCCCAATCATGGGGGAAGCCCCCCTAAACTAGACACACCCTTCATATCATCTGAATCCAAATGCTTATCTAGTTCAATACCTTGTTTCTCCAACTAGGTAAACATACTCTATCTCACTGCATTATCATTCTCCTCAATACTATCAGCCCATGTCCTCAACACAACCACCACCTTGTACACCTTACACTTCTCCTAATTTTCAACATTCTCATCCTTTCCCTCCTTCTACATTACCACCTATTTTTCTGCACCACAGCAACAACCCCTGAACATTACTTGTGCTACTATTTCCAACAGCAGTAACAGACCTCAGCAACATTGAAGGCATCCTTTCTTTAGAAATAACCATAGGAAGGGACAAAACAATTCCAAGGCCACTGCATCCTCCAACTCAGCATAAGTCCAACAATGTGGTGCATCCTTCTCTTTGAACCCAACGCCTCGTGTTACTTCATCACAGCCACCAATTAACACTCCAACAACCATACGGCCCAATGAATACATCCATGCAGGGTGACATCCTAATCTTGCATACCATCTAACGGTCCCAATTATCATAGTGGGTCAACTCGTTATCCAAAAACTACATCTTACAAATTTCCCCACTATGCTTACTATAATCAAGTGTGTCAACCCAAGTATGACCAAGTCCCAATATTTCCAACATGATAGAACCCTCATCTTTCATTTATTAATCCTCACCATCCTCAACCATTTAGTTATGGGGGATACCCCCCATTCTAGCAACAAGCAGGATTAATAACCACTTTTCATTTTTTTTGATTTTACAACTTTTTTTTTTACAATGTTTTTGTTTTCCAGTTTTTCATTTTGTTTTTGTCTTTTTGTTCTTCAATTTCTTGTTTTATCAAATGTTTTTTTTACAACTTTGATTAATAACCACTTTTTTTATAAGTAATCTCATCTATGAATAAAACACTCATGTGGCTCATTGGTTGAGATGTGTTCTATGTTATCGAGTCTTGAGTGATCAATTATTTGGATAGTGAGCCCATCACACCCACTCATCCATTCTACAAATAAGAGGTTTTGTTCAAGGGTATAGTGATATTCTTGAAATTATTAAAACTTAAAATTAATTTTGTGTTCATTATACCTAGAATGAAGAAGGATGGATCAAGAGAGAATGATTAGGGTGTGACATCAAGGGGAATTGCGGATTCTCTTTGGTGACATCTATGGGAGTTATCATGCAATGTGGTTGTACTAAGATCCTTGTAGATCTAACGAAAAATGGAAGTAAGAGTAATCGAAAGGGTACTCAAAAATCCAAAGTTGTTCTAGGGGGTCCCACTAGAAAGACATGCACCCATGCCTAAAGGTTAGCAGCTTCTCTAGATTCAGTAAAGATAAAAAAAAGAGAAGAAAGAAAAAGAAAATGAAAAGAAAAGTGCCACAAAACAAAAATCACTCCTCCCTTGAATAAAATGCTAAGTGATCATATGCCTTGTTTTTATAGTACTCTCATAGTTGCTCATCATGGGATGAAACAATGTGATGTCACTAATTAGAGGAATGGACTTGGTCCTGATCTTGGAACGATGGGTTAATGACACGTTAATCATGCTTTACATGCAGGATTCACTATGTCCTAGGTTAGTTACCCCATATCCCAATTTTTGCAATCCCTTCTATAGTCCATCTCATATCGATGTTCATGTAATGGTAGCTCGTGTCTCGTATAATGTAGAATTCTTACCTCATTCCGGTGATATTGACATGTGTGTGTGTTTTGTGGAACCAGTGTGGATTACATTTAACCCTTCTAGTATCCACGAACACTTTTAAGTGTGGTTACGCAAGGGCATTAAAGGTTGGAACCTGCTTTGGGGAGGACCCACTTGCGTAATTTTTGTAATTTTCACTCATGATCCATCTTCCCCACATCATCTATTACCCTCAAAGTATTGTCAATGATATTCTTTCCCTTATTACTATCCCTCTGAATTCTAACATTCCTATGCACCATTACATGGCCTTTTTCTCTCACTTACCACCCAAGGCCTTACTGCTCAATCTCACCCACATATCATTATTCATGCCTTCAAAACTACCTAAATTACCCTAGACCCTTTAACACGTGCCCACATGTCCTTAATTTCCATTTTTAATTCCAAAAAAAACCTTCAAAATTCAGTATTTTTCCTTGACCTAAACATCACTAGAGTTACGATATCGCGTCCCGCCAAACTATAAATAGGTGAACCCCCCCACGCCCCCCCCCTCCCTGCAACACTTAACATCATTTTTCATAATTCACACAGGGGAATGTTTCGAATTTTTCTCTACGACTTGCAAGTGTGAGACCCTTGCTTTTCTATCTATATCTCACTCGCTGGTACTCCAATTTTTATTTTTTCTGAACCTATTAGAACCTAGACTATTCAGCTTAGTCGTGGGGGAGGGACACATGCCGAATAGCACATAAATTTTTTGGAATTTTTCATCACCCAAAGGACATTATCAAGGGTAATTATTTCTAACATTAAGGATAAATGTGCCAAAAATAATTTCATTCCTTTAGGTACATCGGGAAACTAAAATTGGAAACCACCTAAGTAAAAAAGGACTCACTATTATAATCTTTCAAGAAACATCACATGGAGATAAAATTAATTAATTAATTAATTAAGGCAAGCAGTAGGGTATAGCCTAGCTTTGGTAACAACCTTACTAACGTTTGGCCCCGTGTGATTGCAAATGGCCTTAAAACGTCGACAACAGGAAGCTCCTGCTCAAGGTGGAAACAAATGACCTAGGAGAGGTGAAGAACAAGTTCCTGCCAAACAACATGCAGAGAAGGAGGAATAATCATTTAGCATTCATCAAGATGACCCTGCTACTGTATAGTCCATGCAGGTAGAAGGAGGAGCTACTGCAGCACCTGAACAGGGATAACATCTCACGTTGCCCCAGGATTGTATTCAGGCTATCAACAAAAGGTCCACATTCACTGCAGTGATTGTGGAATTAAATTTTGAATCTTTCATAGAGTTTTCTCCTAAGGCTGTTAGGGACCACATCATAGGGTCTCCCTTATGGCCTATCCTCTCCGAAAGGGGTGCCTGGTACCTAGGGGAAATGTACCAATTTTCGCACAATAAAGAACAAGGCACCACCATTAACATTTGTGGTGTCACAGTCGATTTCTCTATGTAGGCCATTTCAAAAGTATTAAACCTTCCAAATACAGGACCTAAGGTTTCTCAATTATCTACCCATTCATACCCCAATGTGCGAAAAGTTTGGTTGGAAAGGGCATATGCCAGGGATAAGACATTTGGAGAGTTGACGATGGAAGAAAGAATCTATTTCAAAATTGGAACGTATCACCTCTTCCCCACAAAGGACCTAAAAAGGATTTCAACATATGCAGCAAGGGGATATGCAATGCTAATAGGAAAGGTTAATGCTAACCTGCCTCATCTATACTTTACAGAGATCCTAAGGCAATTCGAGGAATGGAAGACAGGGAAGATGGTGTTGCCCTTTGCTTGCCTTATTAGGAGGCTATGCTGACATGCTGGTATCAAGGGATACACTAATGATGTCCTTTGAAAAGCCCAAAATGCTTCATATGCTGAATTGTTAAAGCCACCAGTCGCAAGGAAAATCACTAGTGAGATGTTGGGACCAGAATAAGAAAAAGAACAAACGACTGAACCAACTGCAACTCAACTTGCAAGACCCATCCAACTTCCAAGTACAAGACCCAGCCAACAACAAGAATCAAGGCCTAGCATGGACCAGGATCAACCACCACCACCATAATATTATAGACCGTTGATGAGCCACCTCAAGGCCATCGCTAAGACAATCAGTTGGGGAAGTTGTGATGATGCAAATCTCTTTCACATCATTGATAATGTCATACATCCCATAGTTTCTTTGGATTGTGCAAGGGGTGAAATGTCCATCCATACAGGAGGAGGGGAAAGTACTTGGTCACAATAGATCTCAAGAAACACTACATCTTTCCAAGTGTAATTAGAAACTAGGGAAGGGGCCATGGTGGTGGTCATGCAACACCAGGATGCAACGGGAGCCACAAAAGTGGTCATAGACAACATTAAAGAATTGTTCAATGCACCTGTTGTACCACCAATAGATCTCACGGGAGCACAAGATGCTCAAACTTTGGCCAAAACCTCAATGACTCCTGTGAAACATGAGGATGCACTTGATCAATTACTACAAACAGGACAAGTGATGACATCCTTGTTTAACATCCCTCAAGATGTTATAGCAATTTAATCAGACCTCATTTCCACTAAGGAAAATCTGGTCTTGACAAAGGTGAGGGTTGAGCATGCTGAAGCAAAGGTGTAGATATTGCAAGAAAAGCTCGTGCCCCTACAAGTAGCATAGCGAGACCCTTTGCAATTTGTTCTCGCAAACTAGCTGGATAGTTTCAAAACTGAGCAACTAATGAAGCTACTAATGGAGAATAAGAAGGTGGTAAAAGAAAAAGAGAAGGCTGTTTGGGATGCCTCTGCAGCACAGGCGCAAACTCATGCGCATATCAAGGCNATGCCTCTACAGCACAGGCGCAAACTCATGCGCATATCAAGGCACTAAAGGCCTTACAAGAGGAAAACAAGAAACTTGTTGCTGACAACCTTTGGTTCACCTCTATGGAAAAGCAAAAGAATGTTCTCGAAGAGCATTTCCATCAGTTGTAAGAACAATTCATCCAGGTCAACCAAGACATGAGCCATTTACCTAGGGAGAATTGAACCCTCTCAATGGAGGAGGTACGTGCCATCCTCCAAAAGACAGCTATCAAAATAAGCACATGGCAAATTGAGGCTAAACGACATGAAAAGCTAAAGGAGCACTTCTGGGACTAGGTGGGGATGTACAAACAGATCATTAAGAAGGAGATCCATATGGCCAAGGCCCACATCAATGCTATCAGTGCTCAACCCACTTACTAGTAGGCCATATTGGACACATATGCATTTGCCCACCAGGCAGAAGTTAAGAATCAGGACCTGCAGATCCAAGATTTTACAGAATACATGGAGTTGGCAAACCTACGGTATGCCAACCTTACCATGTTAACAGCAAGGTGCCCAAGAACAGAGCTCAAGCAACAAGTAGCTACCACCTATATCAAATATGAAACAAAATTTGTAGAATGCAAGAAGATATTGTAAAAATTGGAAATTGCAAATTTTGAACTTGAGGTGGTGAAGGCAAGCTACGAAGGATAAAAAGGTGTCGTAGTACATTTGGCTCAATAGATTGCAGATTTTCAAGAATATAGAGACAAATCTAGAGCTTGCGAGGAGGAACGATGAGTATTCATGGCCTAGTAAGTCAAGGTAAATCAAATGTTTCTGCAACTACCCTGCCCATGGGAAGTGCCGACTCCATCAAACATCGGAACATTAGCATGGATGACACAAGATCCCCAAACTGAAGAGGAGAAACTCGAGGCCATACTTCAATGCCATCAAGTCCCAAGACCTAGAGCACAAGACAAGGGGAAAGCACCTATGGAGGAGCCACCGCCACCAGGAACTACATGAGTTCCACAAATTTTGTAGCTGTAGCGCATTCTTTGTGTTGTGTCTTAATTTTGTTTTGATTCCACACTGTGGCATAAACCCATTTTTACCATCCAATAATCCCATAACTATCCACTATGTAATCAATGGAGCTTGTTCTCATTGTAACTCAAGGACGAGTTTTCATTCAGTCGTGGGGGTATGATGAGTCACCATTTTAGTTGACCACGATATCATGTACACGATATGGCAGCCTGTCTCCTAATCTATAAATAAGAGGTATAAAAATCTGATAATTAGTTCTTCTTTAGTTTGTCAATTCTTTGTTTAAGTGTTAAGTTTTAGTAGTTCTTTCTCTCAACCCTTTTCCTCCCAATGTATGCCCGCAGTGTGGTGATTGTAATTGTACAACATCCTTATTCAAGTGTGACGTACTTGGACACACACATGACCAGAAATAAAGATCGAGATTACTTCATCATTGCAACATTTACTTAGCTTAATTATTTATTTAATTGTTAATTACTACTTTCTTAGTTAATCTCTTCTCACCTTAAACTCTTGTTAAACACAGAATGAGTACGACCTGATCACAAGCATTTAAGTGTGACTACTTGGTAACCCAATAGCGTACCTAGGATCTACACTTGGTAATCCCAGTGGTAGTCGTGCACGAAGTCCAAGATGTGTACGGATGATTAAGGAACGAATGCTCATCGCACTTAGGCTAGCTTAGATTCTCTCTCACCCTTTCTCTCTTAGCTTAGTTAATATTATCTTCCATTGTCTTCAAGAGTAGCATTAGTATAGGAACACATCATACACCTCATTCTAGACTAAACCATACATGACAAAGTTAACACTAGTCTAGATGGGAAGACAGCGAACTACGACCTAAGGATAACTGTCTTGATACCACAACTAGTCTGTCTGCGGAGTTCGACTAGATCGCACGTGGAACGCTCGTATTCGTATGGTTGAGTGTAGCAGTACCTCGCCACTCATCATTATGATAATTATCCACTTTCTAACTATTCCAAATTATGAATGATGTTCAAATGTACTCATTTCTAGATACTCAACCTATAATCATATCCTAGTAAGTAAGAAAGACTAATATAAAATGTCTTTTACAACAAAATAGAGAACCTTTTAATTCGCAAAAATACCCTTTATCCTTATACATGCTATTTCTACCTTTCAAAGGGCTATGAATAAGACCTCTGAAGGATTGATTAAAAAATGTATTATTATTTATCTAAATAATTTAACAATTTTCTCTATAGATTGGGATACACATCTTAGAGATCTTAGAAATATTTTCATAAGATGTGGACAATTTAATGTAACTTTGAATGCTAAGAAATCATTTTTTGTATTCAAAGTGATAAATTTCTTAATCATATAGTAACTAAAGAAGGAATCATGGTTGATCCTAAATGGATAAATGTTATTTTAGATGTACTATATCCCTATCTAAAACTAATTTAAGGGCTTTCTTTGGGAAAATTAATTGTTTTAGACAATTTTTCTCTATGTATTTGAATTAGTTAAACCATTAAAAGAAATACTAAAGAAGGATAGTAGTAAGCATTGGACAGTGAAAGAAAGAATGTTTTTATCACCATTAAAAACTTCATTATTTTAATTTCTCCTTAATTTGAAAATGATTTTCTCTTATATGCATTCTCTAGTAATGTTAATGTTGTGATTATTTTAACCCAAGATATCATTGATCAAGGCGAAAGACTTATAGATTTTATGTTTGTACCTTTAAAAGATGTATAATTGAGATATTCACTAGTAGAAAAATAATTATATGATTTTATTAAGGCTTTAAAGAAGTTTCATTACTATTTGTTCAATGCTATAGTTTTTGTTATTATTCCTAATTTGAGTACTATCATGTTAGTTAAACTACAAGATCATAGCAAGAAATATCCTAAATGGGTTATGAAATTACAAGACTTTAATATTCAATGGAAATTAGCCAAATTATTTTAAGGAAAGCTTGCCAAACTAATAGCCAAGGCCTCAACTTTAGGAAAATATGATAGACCTAAAGATCAAGAGTTTATACCTCTCCACATACTATCTATTTAAGAGAAAGATGATATCCTATTTACTCTCCTAACTAATTACATGATCCATGATATGGAGATATCAAATTCTATTTAACCTTTCACCATTATCCTTTAGATTTACCTAGATAAAAAATTTATTATTATCTAAATGTTCCAAATTTACCTTAATTAATAGTGAGTTCTTTAGAAAAAATTTTCAAGGGACATATCTCAAATGTTTAAACTAAAAATCAAGCAAGAAATGTCTTAATACAACTACATAAGGAAGTATATATAGGACACTACTTACTAGCATATAATATTACGATAGTAGAATACTATTGACCTACTATAATTAATGATATTTACAACTTGGTTAAAACTTATATACAATGCTAAATTTTTAAAGGTAGAGATTAAAAAGGTTCAACTCCTTTATAACTTATAATAGAAATTAAACCCTTTCGGCTTTAGATTTTATAGAAGTAATTAACCCATCATCAATAGCTCAACATAAGTTTATCTTAACAACTATTGATTATTGTACACGTTGGTTAAAAGCCAAAGCTACTAAAAGTGCAACATCTCATGAAGTTACTTGGTCTTTAGAAAATGATATAATTTCTAAATATGGGTATCTTTATGCTTTAGAAGTTGATAATGGACCCACTTCATATCTATTGAATTTACAAATTAGGCTAGGAAACATAACATTACTACTAAAGTTGCAATTGAGTACTATTCCTAAGATAATGGTTTAGTAGAGTCATCTAATAAAATTATATTAGGTGAAATCAAGAAAATCATAACTCAAAATCCTCACACAAGGTATAAATAGTTGAAATGGACAGTATGGGCAAATTAAATTTGACATAAAGAGTTAATTAAACTACAACATATGATTTAGTGTATGGACAAGAGCCAATTTTACTAATATATTTGCAAATTCTAACATATTACTTTTTCTTAGATTATTTACTAACCCATAAAAATTTAATTTCATACATATATGACATTTGGAATTTAGAACTTAAAAGGGTTAAAGCAGTTGAAAGTACATTTGATAAGAAATATATGGCCCTAATCATTATAAGATAATTTGATAAGAAATATATGGCTAAAGTCTTTAAGATAGGTGATCTAATCATTAAGAAAGATAGAGCATTTAGTTAGTCAGGTCCACAAACTAAGTTTTTACCTATGTGGTTAAGTTAGTGTGAAGTCACAAATGTCATTGGCCCTAATATTTACAAAGTTGCATATTTGCAAGGAAACCAACTATATAGAAATTTTAATGCATTTTATTTAAAGCATTTCTACTCAAGTGCTCTTCATGGACACCTAGTATATTTTTTGTTGTATTCCTTTTTTTTTTCATGGATTTCATGTATATAGAGTTGTATTTGCATATTTTCTTTGCATTTTCATCATCTATTCATGCATGTTTGGTTTGTCATTATCTTGCAGTTAGCATCATAGTTTAGTCTACTTGTGTGTTCTTAATGTGATTTTGAATAATCCTTATGATCATCAGAGTAGCTAGGCTTTGGGTCATCATACCACCATTTGATGAAGTTCAAACAAGTATAATATATAATATCTTATTTATGTTATATCATATTATTGCATAAAACCTTCTTTATATTATATAAAAGAATTCATTAGGGTGTTTGAACCCAAAATAAGTGAAACATAGATACACCCCAAGATATAACTTTATATAATTTAGCATTACCCACCGAAATCAAACCCATGACCTAGAGGTTCTAAATCAATTGTCTTATCACTAGGCTAATATCTCATGGTTTTATTAGTCATGTTAGATTATGGAGAATGGAATTTACACTAACTTATCATGAACATGTAAATGCAAGATATGTGAAGTTGAAGATTGGTTAGCCATAATCACTAGATGACTTTAGAAAAAAATCCTTTTTTCTTACCATAAGCTCTAGCCCTCAAGTGTGATGATTCATGGTTGTTCTATAAGCAATAGGACAAAGTGAGTTCCTCTCCACTTGAGAATCCTAGACCATCCAGGTAACTTGATATAATGTCAATTGAGCTTAGAATTAAAGGCACATGCACGAGGGTTAAACTACGTGATGACCAAAGCTTCCACAAGGACCTTATTTGTTGGCAATGCAACTAATCAGCCAAACTCATGCTAGAATTCCTACCTTAAGAATGAAATACCCCATGAGCAAAGTTTCCTCAAACAAAAGAGAGAGAGAGAGAGAGAGAGAGAGAAAGAGAGAGAGAGAGAGTATTATGTTCAATGGGAGTGCAATAAGTTCTTAAATGTGATGGGTTCTAGTAGCGATCCTTACACTAGCCTTTTCATCCTATTTTATATTTTTTAAAAATGATTTTCAATTCTTATACCTATTCCATTTACCTCTTGTATCTCTTTTAAAATTTCCTATTTTTCCTATACCCTTTCCCATTCCAAAAACAAACTAAAGAAAAATCTAAAAGTTATAAATAGCCATAATCTGAAAGAAGCATGTCTTCTTCATGAAGTTTGATATCTTATTCTCTAAAGTATCCTTCCTGATAATTACATTTATCTTAAGTAAGATTGGGGCTACAGGCTTAACAATATGTTATGGTTTATAAAGTTAATAATATACACATATATATTAAATCTCAAATGGTTTCATGAAGTGTGGTGATATGTGACCTATGTCCACATGTCCTTTTTGATTATATAATTATCTTAATCATCATTGATATTATAGTCTACTTTGTGATCTTTCAAATTTCTAATGCATATCATGGTTTCATGATCATTATGGTTTCTTACATTTTGCATAATGTTACATCATTAAGATTTCTATTGATTTTGGTATCTTTGCACTTGCATTCAACTCAAGATTGGGGGTTTAATATTGACATCAACATTTCCATGTATGGAATGAAAGCCATACTTTGATGAGTTGAAATATTAGTATAGACCTAAATTATTTTCTTCTTTGCCTTTTCTTAGCTGGAATCTTTGGTTATGAATAATTTAGTAAAAAATGTATTGAAGTCCATGCTTAGTATTTATAGTAATATTATATCCTTAAACCTTTCGACTTCACATTTTTTTTAATGTTTTCCTACTTTATATTAAACTTAATGTATAGTAAAATGTAATTATCAAATTAATTAAATTACTGCAAATCTTGGATTGTTCAAACATAGGGTTATATAAAGGTTTTAAGAAAAATTAAATTAATATTGTTTCTGTTTCCTCTTTTTCAACGCGTGAATTTCATTTGTCCCAAGTCTCAAATAGAGCATCTCACATAACTTGCCAGGTAGCTCACCTAACTTGTCAGTGTCAGGTAGCTTCTTGTCAGTGTAGTTCAATTTAAGAGCGTTACAAATATAACGGAAAGTAAAATGGTACCCTTCTGTATCTGCATTATCTGCATCAGACTCATGCCTATCTTGAACGATATGATGGTAACCTTCTTCAAAATAGCAAGTCCCAGGTGACTATCGTACACAGGACCGTAAATAGTGGTATACATGGTGAAATTAGTGGACTGCAGGAATGGCACAGCAAATTTGCAGTGTCGCTGCATGCGGTCGGGTGCAAGGGAAGGCTATCAAGAATGTGCAAGCCTGCATTGCAAAATGCACGGCATCATGCATGGTAAAGTTTAGTGAGCAGTGAGGAAAGCTCAGTAGAAAGCAGAAAAACTGCATAAGGGATGGTGACTTTTGTGACTCCATAAGAGGCGGCGAATTTTGTGAGGGATGGTTTTGCACCATTGCTGCTCTTAGCCTTAGGAGTCGGCGCAGTGACACAACTTCTCAACCTAACTCTACAATGATAAGTCCTAGTTCTAATCCACGCCTACATGTTCATTTAAAAGAATTTTTCGTCTTGAAACTTCGAAACTGCAGGTAGAGTCCTGAAGAGAGATCCTAGATAGTGAGATGGCTGCGATTCCTGTGGGTCTTAGTGCAGTGCTCCGGTAGATGTAATTTAATGTTATCTGGCGTGCCCCTGGAAAAAACACATTTTCAGACCTTACCAAGCCTCTCATGATGATTGTTTTTAAGGTTTCAGAGTGCATTGTCATGCTCGTGATTGGGATTTTGTTCTTAAGTTAAGCTTGCTGCATGTGCCTGTTAAACGGTGCCTGAAAGAGGATTTCCAGTGCTTATGACGCGTTTCTGTAGGATTTGCTGGACAAAGCCACGAAGCAAGATTGCTCAGTGATGATTGCTTTATGGGCTATCCCATGAAGCTTGTTCCAAAGGATCCTTCTATTACTAACCAAGTCATCAAGGTCTTGGTTCTCGATATGGTCTTGGTTCTCGATATGGTCGTGGGAGGCAGAAACACATTAGAATCCATTCTGGAATGGGCCATAACACTGTTGCTTAAGAACCCTTCATACATTAAGCAGCTACAACAAGAGCTTAATCACATTGTGGCAATACATTGTCAAGTCCAGGAACTGATATCCCGCAAGTAAACTACCTTCATTGCGTATTGCAAGAATCCATGTGACTGGATCCTGTGGTTTCCCTGGGACTCCTCCATTTCTCTATGGAGGAAGCCGCTGTTCGTGGCTTTACTTTGCAGAAAGGCACTGTGTTGATGGTCAATTACTGAGCCATGCACAGAAACCCTGCTGTGTGGACAATTCTGAGCAATTCAGGCTAGAAAGATTCATGAACGATGATAAAAGTCATAAAACTACTTTGAACTTATCTGGATTGTCCAATTTTACAAGTTTGCCATCTGGGGCTGGTAGCAGTGTTTGTCCTCACATTCCTATGGCTCTATCCAATCTTTTTTTCACCCTTGCAAAGTGGTCTCACACATTTGAGTGGATGCAGCAGGGGAAGCTTGATATGGAGGAGGGACCAGGGATTTTTTCTTTCTTTGTTTTAGGAAGAAGAATCCTCTCATAGCTTTACCAAAGGTTAGGTTTCGCTGTAATTTAGCTTGAACAATGAAATATTGGATGATCCTTTTTCTCTTGTAGGAAGTATTGAACATCTATTAATACACTTCTTTGTTTTGCTGGAGAAAAGAAAAACTGTGGTGCACTTACTGTCACTTCAGCTGCACTATGGGTGGTTATGTAATAATTAATGAAATGTTATTTTCCTTTTGCCTTTAAAAGAATTCTAATGCTACGGTCAGGATGTGGTATTCATTAGGCACAAAAGCCCAGGAGATGGAGGAAGTTAAAAAGGCTTGGGTACCATCAACCTATAGGAGTCAACCCAAAGAAGCATAAGGTAAGGGAGTTAAAGGTGGAGGAATAGGCAGAACGGAGAGGAGAAGGGGATATTCCAGATCTACTAGATTTTACTTTTCTTAATTTAGAATCTGATTTTTATTTCTTTGAAATTTGAGTATCCAAGGTGGAAGAGGAGAGTCCAAAACTACCAAACTGCTCACCAAAGTTAGAGATTAGTCTCCCCCTTAGTCCAATTTCCTTCAATTCATTGTTGGATGAGTTTTAGTCATTAGAAAAGGTGAAAGAGGATATTGGCATTAGCTGCTACCTCAATAAAGAGTTCTTTAAGCAGCTCTCAAAACAAAAGGCTAAATGTCTAGACTTGCTACAAGAGGCATAACTCCTTCAGGTACAAGCAAGCAAGTTGGTGCAAAGAGTTGCCTAGTTAACCAAAGAAATCAAGAACTCACTAAAGAGATAAGTTTGTTTTGAAATTTAAAAAAAAAATTCAAAGGTTATGTTTTACCCAAGTGAGGTTTTCAATTTATTTATTATGTTTTAAAACTTTAAGTTTTATAATTTGTAAGTTGCTAGATGCCAGCAACCTCTTAAATTTCATTTTTAATCTAAACTATGCTCAAGATGAAATCATTATTTCATTAAAATGCTCTATATTTTTTTTAGAATCAATATTTTTTATATTTTAAATATTTTTAATTTTGCATCATTTATTTCAATTTATATTCCTTTGATATTTAAGTATTAAGGAAGACATGTTATTTTTTTATTGTTGTTATAACCTTTCAAAAATTTTAGTATCAAACTTCACTACTTTCACCTTAAATATAAGCTTAAGAATGATAGTTATAAAAAAACTAATTTCCAATTTGAATTTCTACTCCATATTATGCTTAACCAACTTAGACTATTCCCAATTATCCATACCCATATGGAAGACACCAAAATTGTACCATCAACAATGCGATTAAGAAGTAATGAAATCAAGAACAACCTCTAGAAAGAAGCATGCTACCATTGAAACTACTACTTAAAATATGCAAGACATGAAGGGAGAAGAAGAATTAAGATCTAGAAGAATAAGAAGAACAATTTCTAATAATTATGTTATATAGCTTCAATAACATGACTTTAACATTGAACTTGATGTTGATCCTAGTTTATTTTAGTAAGCCATTAGTAGAGAAAATTTTATATTTTTAAATAATACCATGAATAAGGAGATAGAATCTATGGTTAAAAATCAAGTTTGAGATATCACTTAATTATCAAAAGGAATATTAGCAATTGATTATATGTAGATTTATAATAATATATTGAATAATGTTGAATAATATATTGCTAAACTTATAACTAAAGATGTCACTCAAAATGAGGTTGGTTTTGATTACCATGAAACGTTCTCTTGTTATGAGTGGAGAAAACTTCATATTTTGATATGATGCCATGAAGGAGAAGATAGAATCCATGGTTAAAAATCAAATTTGAAATATCATTGAATTACCAAAGAGAATATTAATAATTAGTTGTATGTGAATTTACAATACCAAAAGAAGCTCTTTTAGTGATGCTAAATATGGTATAGCTAAACTTATACCTTAAGGTCTAAATCAAAATGAAGCTAGTTTTGATTACCATAAAACTTTAGGATACTACGAAGGAAAGATAATTTATGGTTTAAAATAATTGAGAATTTAAATTGAATATTTTTTATAATTTTACAGTACAATAAATTATCCAAAAAGAAAAATTCAAATTTTCCTTTGTCTTGTTGCTACCCATTGATGGTGTCGTCGACGCTGCTGCAACACTGCTACACCGCTAGTAGCTGCCCCTGGATGAGGGAAGAAGATGGGTCACATAGACCGACAAAAAGAAAAAGAAAAAGTGACTGCTACCTTGCTGAATCACCGTTGCTCCATTTTGTCTTATGTCAACAGCCGCGTGTCGCCTGCCTGATGCTGTGCCTTCTGTGTTGACTGCTGCCGCCCTGTCTGAAGCGCAGCCGCTGATGTGCCGTCAACACGCCACTGAAACTGATGCGCTGCTATCAGCCTCTGAAAACCCGTCGGACAGGTGGAACGAAACGCTGTTGCTCCCATTTCAGAGCTGCCAGTCGCCACCAGCCGCTCACAGCTCCGTGAAAACTAGCCGCTGTTGGACGTCTGTCTCTGCCGCGTCTGTGACACGCGGCAGTTTACGAAAGGACCTGCCGTGAAAGTCCGTTGGTGCCCGCGACCTGCAACGCGCAAACGGCGTCGTCGCCGTCTGCACGCTTCAAATGTTAAAGAAGAGGCTCTGCCCCCTGCCTGCTGGCTGCAGGCTGTGGCTCCCTTCTCACACGCCATCTGATACCTCCCTGGTTTATAACGGCCTGCGGGAGAAGAAACCCGTCAACCACCATCAACCGTCTAACTGCCGTCACGTTAGTTACCGCGCCTCACCCATTACCCGGCGGTTACCCACGTTTGCATGCTGTCGCCACTTCACGCAATGACTTCAGCAGCACCGTCTTTAACAGCACGTGCAGGTTGCCGGTCACCGGTATTCCTAGGGCCCCGGCGGCCAGCTGTATTTGTATTTGTTTCTGCTGCGTAGTTGTAGTAGTAGAAGATTGAGCATTGCTGTCCATCATGTTATGTGCTGCCTTTCCTTGTAAAATGTTGGAGTTAAGGGATGGAGTGCGACTCCGTTGCTTCAATTGCGTAGCACTTCTCTCTGTCTCCACACCTTAACACTGGTACGTATTTAGATGATATGCAAGTTGGCACTATTATTTATCGTGACGAAGAAGCCTGCATCTTTTTCTAAGTCGTTGGGCGATGAGGGCAGCAGCGGTGGAGTAAGTGGGTATCAGTAAATCCAGGTACAAGAATGCTACCATAACCCCGCTTGTACGTCGTCCCTGTAACAACCTGTAAAAATGAACCGTGTTGCAAAAACAGCTCTCCACGTGACTAACCCATTAAACGGGTCGTTGGATCTCTTCTTCATGCCAATTTCTCTGTAATGAGAACTTTGTTTTTTTTACGGTTTCTAAGAATATCTATATATTTGCTGCCTAGAAAGGTGGAAGCTAGGTGACACTCAGTGTTCGGGTGCGGTCTGTGGCATAGTCGAGCGTTTCCTCGTCGTGGCATGGCCAAACACTGACGTGATGAGGGTGAGCCATTGCGGATTTGCCGTGACTTTTTGGTTAATGGGGCCTGCTCCAATGAAAAGTTGACGCCTTTTTGTCAGATCATGTGTTCTGGTAATAAACCTACTTTGCTCGTACAGTTTGCTGAGTTGGTAGATATTGGCCACGGTTGGTGCTGAGGGTTGTTTCACTGACTCTGCATTCCGGTCATTGCGATTTGATAAAAAAAAAAATACCTTTGCACTTACGTGGGTCAGGTGATATGGAATCGTGACTGGTAATTATTACTGTGGGTTTGTCTTTGGACGAGTTTTTAAAGTTAAATTTCTTATAGCTATAAAGCGGAGATTCATAGTCGGGTTGGACAAAGACTTGAATAGTTTATTATTTTGCCTGAGAGTTCTAGGTTTGTACACAGGAATAAGTTCAGAGGAAAAACTGGTAAACCGGTGTTCCTATGGTTGATTGACAGTGATTAGTGCCCATCAATTTCACACCCTCCTCGCACAATACTTGCTTCTTAACTTTCTTATAAAAGTAATTGGAATGTATTTTGATGAATGGTTTTTATGATTAGATGTATAATTTTCTCTTAAGTAATTCTAAAAGTTGCACTACTTTGCAACTATAATGGCTTACGTATGCATTAATCCTGGTGGCGCCTAGCATGGGCCAGCTTGGCCTAAACAGCTTTATCTCTGCATTTCACGCTGCAGAAAGCCTTGTCTCCTCTACAACACAAACACAAACACCGATCAAATTAAATCTACATAGAATCAATTTAAATACCAAGCTAACCAAAATCCCACAAACTAAACAGTTAGAAAAACTGAAAAACCAAAGAACGATGAACGTATATTATTCATCTCCTGTACATGTAAATGTGTGTTCCTTGACCCAAAACCTTTCTGCAGAGCCTGCAATTGTCAAGAAAATAGCATGACCTTCCAGGAACAAAAACCTTATTCTGTTGCTGCTGTTGTGCATGATGATGGGTTTTTGGATCCGACGTAGCATTATTAGTAGCCAGGGGCCTGGGATGGACCTTCGGATGCTGTTTTCCATGGCGATGAAACGTAGATTCTACTGCGTTTCTTCATCGTGCTGGGCGGTGCCTGGAAAATTCAAGAAGAATACTCCATGATTTAAAGAAGCAAAGAGAATCCGGTGAGGACTTACAGGCTCTGGAATATGCATTATTCCTTTAATTTTGTTGCTTTTCCCCTGCAGATTCCGAGCCCGCAAGAGAAAAAATATTGCAATTTCCTCCTTCCTTTGCTTTCGGAATTAAGACATGCATGGCCACCAGAATCGCTAGCCCTAAAAGATTGCATCCTAACAAACCTTGGGATTCCATCTGTGTATCTAACGTAATGGAAAACTGAAATTCGGCATTCATCATCTGGTGGATATTTCAGGGATTGCGCACCAAAATAATGACAAACCTATATCATCCGGTGGATATTTCAGGGATTGCTCCAAGTGTATGAAACACATGCACCAATGTTGCACCAAAATAATGACAAACCTATAGCATAAGGCTTGCGAAATGTGCATCTCTTTCATGAGAATTATTCTTTATTTCACCCAAACTGCTTTCCCACCATCTTTGTCTTTTGTTAACAATGAAGAGATAAGGTTAAACATTTTTTAAAATATGCAGTTTAATACAATAAATGAGCGTAGGACAACATTCGAGAGTGACTAACTATGAATTTCTTATTACAAGTGCAGCAAAAGATGCTGTTTAATGCATAAATTTTGGATGCATCAACATGGTTTGAGGAAACTATTGCATAGGGCATCAGTATCAAAACCAAGAATAGTTTAGTGACATTTTAAAAGAAAAAAGGTAAATTAAACTAGAAAATCAAAAGGATTTAAATTAAATAATTGTCTTTTCAAAGACTTAGTGAAAATAGAATAGCTAGTAAATTTAAATATTTTCGTGGATGCTACCACAATTGACACTGCTTGTAACCATTGAAAGAGGGAGAGAGATATCTGTTTCACCAACCACCATTGTTTCCATAGTTATCGGATGAGAGATGCGCACGCACGCACCACGGTGGATCCCTGCTTTCCTGGCCTGAGAAGGGAGTCCTCGATGGATCCCTGTAGCAGGTTGTGGCCTTCCTTTATAGCTGCTCGCCAACGGTGCGCCACCTTTCTGCTGCAGTTACATCTGTGCCCACATCTGTAATGTCTGCCACTTTCTCCACCACCGCAACATCCGCCTGTCGTTACGTAACTACCGTAACACTCAGGACCACGTAACTACCGTAACACTCAGAACCACCACGTACCACCAACGCCATTACGTCATGTAACGTCCACCACCCACGCCTACGTCCTGTAATGGCCACCGCCCTACTTCCAACCATCAAAATGGGAGGGTTATAAACATAAATAATATAATGACAATCTAAACAGTTTTTGTTTAGTTTTTTTTTTTTTTTAACAAGAAACAGTTTTTTTATTGTTTTTCAAATAGAGAATCGTTATCTCTGCAGTAGGCTTTGAACCCAATAACTCAGGCTGCAAAAACAAGAGCCAATCTTCTGAGCTATAGCTTGTGCTCGTCACGAGAATAATTAGAACATAAAAATTTATTGACACTTTTTTTTACTTCTAGAAAAGCTATCCTAATTCATAGACTAAAACATGACATACACACAAAATATTTTAGATGGGTTAAAAGGTAACTTTAAATCATAGCAAGATTTTATGATATAAATGTATAATTGTGGAACATGAAGTAATGATTTCAACACAGAGGAAGACAACATGACTCAAGGTCTACAACTTGGGGATACATTTTATACTATATACCCATTACTATTAAAGAATAAATGCCTATCAATAAAGATAGCAAGGTAATAGGACTTTTTAATTTTCATTGTATTTGAACTTATTTAAACATGGCCTTGTGCCTAACATGGACGAGGTTGACATCAACAGTTAGCCCCAACAAAACCATCAAAATTTTAAAAAGAGATAAAAAAGATAGAAAATCAAAAACATCACAAAACAGACAAATCAAAACTTGAAAGTAAACTACACTAATCTAAACATGATTAAAATAACTATATCATCAAGAGAGAACTAGACGTGGGCCACCCTTACCACACCATCTTATTTAATTAAGATTAGATCATGTACTTCATAAATCATAACTTTAACTATATATATATATATACAAGGAATATAATTAAGATCTCTTTCCCAATCTTCTCACAAGGTAAAAGTCTAAAGTATGTAAACTAATTTGAGCACAAGACTTATGCCAAACTTAATGAGGAATCATAGCTAGTCACAACTTTTGGATTTTTTTTATTTTTTATTTTGGATTTTGGGGAAATAAGCTGAAAAGGAGAATAGAGGCTAAGATGAGGATTGATGCTAGACCCCATCACACTCAAGAACTTATTACACTACCAATGAACATAGTCTTCATTTTTTTTAAGGAAACTTTGCTCATGGTGTACTTTATTTTTAAAGTAGGAATTTCAACACAAGTTTGGCTAATTAGATGCATTACCAAAAAACATGGTCCTTTCGGACACTTTGCCCATGGTGTAGTTCAACCTTCGTGTATGTGCCTTTTAATTATGACATCATAGCAAGTCTTCTAGGTGGCTAAGGGTTCTCAAGTGGAGATGAACACATATCACCCTACTAATCACAGGGTAGCCATGGATCATCACACTTGAGGGTTAGGACTTATGAAATGGAAAATGGAATTTTCCAAGGTCACCTAGTTATTAGGGCTAGCCATTCTCCAATGTCACCTATCCTACACTCACATGATCATGATGATTACATGATAAGTTAGCATAAATCTCATCCTCCAAAATCTAATATAATAAATAAAACTAAAACCTTGAAACACTAGGAAGAATCATAGCATTATTGAAATATATAATATAAAGAAGATTTTAAGTAATAGTAATAAGATATATTATATAAAGCATTATGCTTACATTATTTTCCAATGGTGTTCTAATGACCTAATGCCTAGTAACTTAAATGACCATAATGATTATTAAAATCATTTGAAAAGCACAAATCAAACCAAAACCAATATGTTAAGAAGGAGATGATGGAAATGCATAGAAAATATGCAAATGCAACTATATACAAATGAAATGCATGACAAAGGGGAAGAAAACATGCAACTAAGAATCTACCAAGTGTTCACATGGGGCACCTGAGCAGAAATGCTTTAGATGAAATGCATTAAAATTTCTATGTAACTTATGTCCTTGCAAATTAGTAATTTTGTACACATTGGGGCCAACAATGTCTGTAATATAGAATGGACCAGACCACATAGGAGAAAGCTTAGTTCGAGGGCCAATCTAACTAGATGCTCTATCCCTCTTAAGGACCAAGTCGCCTACTTGAAACACTTTAGCTGCATATTTCTTATCAAATCATTTTTTGATAATTTGTTGATGACTACACAGATTTCCAATTTCTTTGACCCTTTTAAGCTTTAGATTTCAAATGTTGTATGTTTGTCATATTAGATGCTTGTCAATTGGTAAATATTCTAAGAAGAAATGAGATGTAGGAATTTGCAAATTTATTAGCAATATTGATTCTTGTCTCTACACTAAATCATATGGTGTAGTCTTGATTGATTCTTTATAATGAACCCTATTTGCCAAAATTGCCCATTTTAGTTATTCATACCAAGTTCATGGGTTTTGGGCTATCATTTTTTTAATTCCATATAATATAATTTTGTTGGAGGACTTAGCCAAACAATTACCCTGTGGATAATATTCAGTTACTACCTTGATAATGACATTATGATCTCTAGCCCAATCTATAAACTCTATGGAGATGAAGGCAGGTCTGTTGTCGACTAGTAAAGCATAAGGATACCCATACCTAGAGATTATATCATTTTCTAAGAAGCAAATAACCTCATGGGATGATGTGGTCTTAGTTTCTTTCACTTTTAACCAATGTGTGCAATAATTAGTGATTGTTAAGATAAATTTGTGTAGGGTAACAGACAAAGGATTGATCACTCTAATAAAATCTAAAGCCCATTGTGCAAATGGTCTAATTTCTATTATAGGCTGCAAAGGGGCTGAACTCTTAGGGTCTTTACCCTTAAATATTGGACATTAGATACATGTTCTAACTAGGTTGTGAGCATCATTGATCATAGTAGATCAATGGTAACCAACCCTCATGATTTTATGAACTAACGAGCGATATCCTATATGTCCTTCCTTGTGGAGCTATTTTAGAGCATTGTTAGCTTGTTCTTGGTTCAAGCACTTAAGGTATATTCCTTAGAAATTCTTTTTGAATAGTTCACCACTTATTAGAGAAAATTTAGAACATTTTGATATTAAAAGCTTTCTCTTATATCTAGGTAAATTAGAGGGATAATGATGCAAGGTTAAATAAAATTTGATATCATCATACCATGGATCATACTATCAATTGGGAGCAAATGGAATATTATTTTCCTCATCAATGGATAATATGTGAAGAGGAATTTATCCTTTATCTTTGGATGTATCGTAACTTTCTGAAGTTGAGCCTTTGGCAATTAGCTTGGCAAGACCAGTTCCTCTAACTAACTTGGCTACCTTCCATTGTATATCAAATTCTTGTAAGTTCATAACCCACTTACTGCATTTCTCATTGGGATCTTGTGATTTAGCTAAAGAAATGATGGTTGGGTTAGGGACAATGACAAAAACCTTAGCGTTTAACAAGTAGTAGTAAAATTTATTTAAGGCTTTAATTACAGCATACAATTTCTTCTCTACATNCCTTAGCGTTTAACAAGTAGTAGTAAAATTTATTTAAGGCTTTAATTACAACATACAATTTCTTCTCTACATGTGAGTATTTTAATTATACATTCTTTAAAGATGAAGACATGAAGGCTATGGATCTCTCAACTTGATCGACTACATCTTAGGTTAAGATAGCAGCGGTAGTAACATCACTAAAAAAAGCGTATAAGTGGAAATCATTTTCATACCAAGGAGAAGCTAGGATAGGGGCATCTATTGTGACCTCTTTAATAGTAAGGAATCCATTCTTTTTGTCAACTATCTAGTGCATGATCAACATCATTAAACTCATGTAGTAATTCAACCAGGCTTTGTATTTCATCTGGATGTAAAAAAATTCCTATTTTAACAAGGCATTGTCTTCCTTTCTTCTAAATATAAATTATTTCAATCTCAACTAATATTTGCCAATTAGTATTTTTAGATAAGTCTATGGTATTAGTGTGTAAGTCATCAAATAATGCTTCCCTAACTACTATTTCAGAAGATATTTTATTTAAGAGCACAACATCCTTTGATATATCTCATTGGTCACTAAATTCTCCTTTAGAAAATAGAAATTTACAAACATGGTTATCATTATCAAACACTTGAAAAGAAAAGACATTATTAGGGATAGAATAGGACTTCACCTTTTCAATAATAATTTCTAAATACCAAGCATTGTGTTTAAACAAGACATCCAAAGTGGTGGCGATTTGGGCTAGCACATCAAGAATGTAATTTTCTTCTCTTAGTATATGTTCAATGGTTATGTGTTTAAACTTGTTGAAAAGTTCAAAAATAAGAGCTTTATATGCTTTCATGGTGACATCTTTATCATCAAAAGTTTCATTAACTTGGTTAACTATTAGTTGGAAGTCACTATAGATTTTAAGTTTGGATAAGTTGTAGTATTGAGCTAGCTTGATCCCATGTATAAGTGCCTTATATTCAACCATGTTGTTAGTCATAGGTTGTGTGAAATTGATAGCTTTTAGGATAGGAGCTTCACCAGGAGGTATAAGCATTATTCCTGCTCCACATCCTTTTTTGGAAGAGGTACCATCCACTCTTAGTATTCAAGTATTTAAGTTAGTGATATCTAAAACATAGACCCTTTGATCAAGGTAACAATGATCATCATTGAAATTTGGCTCATCTTATAATATTTTGTTGTTTAGAATCTCACTTATGTCCTTATCATTTCCTAATGGTGGTGGGTCACCAAAAAGAAAATTTCTTCCATCATGTTGGTGGTATGGAAAAGTATCTTCATACACTTTTTCACACTCTTTAAAAGCTTGATAATATTGGGTAGAATACATGTATACAAAAGGGTTTATGCCTGGAGTTTCACCTATATTTTCATTCATCAAATATTCACAAAGTCCTAGCTCAACCACTCCAACAAAAAGGTTGGTATTTTGATTTCCCAAAGATTTACTTTGTTGATTGAAAGTTGTTAATGCTTGTTTATAAAAGGGTTCTCTTGGTAAAATCATATATTTATATTTTCTTTTAATAGGGATTAACAGTTCTAAGAAATCTAACCTAAAGAAGCCCCCAAATTTGGCTCCAAAAGTCCTAGATAAGAGCACACCATAAGTGGGTGACATATCAACGACTAAGATATTTGTGTAACATGTAAATTTAGGGTATTGTTTAAGTTTCACTTTCACTTCTTTTAATGACCCCAATACAGGTACATCAGATCCATTGAGCTGAATCACATTTTTCATTTGGGGCATCATTTGTTCTCCTAAAGCCTTACATATCTCGAGTGACATGACACTAATAGGTGTGCTAGAATCCATCAAAAAATTATGGATATTATTTCCTAAAATAATCAACGTTGTTAGAAAATGAGGTTGATCTTTCTTGCTTGACATGGAATTGTTTACATTCTATATTGATAATATGTTATGACTTCTGCAAAGTGAACTTGTCTTTCGAAGGTTGGGGATTTTCTTTTATTGATCTTAGGTATATGAACTAAATTCTGAATCACCTCTTTCATTTCATTAAAATGTAAAAGGTCATACATTGAAATGTTGGCTTTAATTTTCTTCAAATTCTCAACTAGATTGTAAGTCTTATGTTCATCTTTGGCTTCATGTTGAGGTGGAGTTCTTCTAAGTATAGAAGGGGAGATTGGTTGTTGTGGGGTGTTTTCTTGAGATGGTCTAGTTTGATTACTTGTGTTATCTTGACTAGGAGCTCTTCTATTTGAAGGAGTATAAGGATAATTCCTAGTTTGTTGTTGTGTGTCGTTCATAATGTCACTACGTCTACAATAGTGAGTGTTATGTGGATTGGGATCGCTCACCATAATTTGTTTCAATGAGAGAGCTTCTTCATTCTTGGTTTCATGAGGTGCATTAAGGACCATAATAGAGGTTTTTCCATTTTTTTGACTCTAGGCATTTTCATCATATAGTGTTAAAGATTGAGAACAAGTTTTCTCAGAATGTTGCCTAGTGTTAAGGAGATGACAATAATCATCATTGATTAATGTACTTAGCTTTTCAGGTTGTATAGAAACCTTGTTGTTATTTTTCTTTAATTCAAATACTTATTTTGAAATTTTTTGAAGTGAAGTGAATATCTGGGTTATTTGATTTTCAGTTTGAGTTGGGGGTTCAACAGGATCAGATATCCCATTTGGTTTTATGATGGATTGAATTAAGGCCTTCGATTGGTAATCATTCAAACCAGCATTAGGTGGTAGAAATGAAGAAGATGTTGAACTCTAAAAATAATTGTTTGAAGGTTGAGTCATTTGAATGGAAGTGGAAGTTTGAAACATAGTGTTGTTCATTGGGAAAGTTGGTGAAGGTAGAGGACAAGGTTACATAGGGTTAGTAATGCTCATCATGCCAAATTAGGTTTGAATGCTATTCATGAGGGTAATTTTTTCTAACTCAATTGTTCTGGCCATTGCTCCTTGTATTTCTATTATGTTGGGATCAAATTTGATGGCATAAGTGAAGAATGGATCAATGGTGCACAAGTAAAAATTGAGGATGCTACCAAGTTCTGGGGAAGTCTCATTGGCACATAGGCAAGTTGATGTAGGAATCTTAAGTTGTAGTCACAAACATTTTCCCTAAGTATTTTTCTTAAGCTTTTGAAATTGCTTAATGCTATTGCTAGGCTAGTGAACTTGTCAAACTAAAGCAAGAACTTATTTTTGAATTTTTTCCATAAGTCGATGGAGGCATTAGGAAGCATAAAAAACCATTAGGTAGCTTTGCTCCTAAAATTTGTCACAAACACCCTACATGCTATATCATTTTGTACAATGTTATGAATCCCTAGTAAGGTTTTAAAACATTGTATATGTTGGTGAGCATTACTAGTAGGGGTTGTGGGATCGAAGAACAAATTTATGTTCTAAAGTGATTTTGGGATGTCATGATAGTTGGTGAAGTTAAAGGGGTTGCTCACCAAGGAAGCTGGGCATTGATTGACTACCATCCTAGTCCAAAGTCTCTTGGAAATAGAACTTTGGAAATGTGAAGCTCGTTGCTTTCTTAACGTAAAGTGATGGGTACTTGGTAGGTTAGGGGTAGAGATAAACGATTCTTGTTATGAGGGTTCTCTCATAAAACAAGAATCATAGCATATAAATGTTAAAATAGAACTATAAAATTAAGTAAAATGAAAAAAAGTATATTGAAATAACAATATTTTTTTGGAAAAAAACACTAAAACATTCTATATAAGGAAAAAAAATTTAAAGAAATAAATGCATGAAATTAGAATATTTATAAAATTTAAGAGGAAAATAGTGAAATGAAAAATTTCAAAAAAATAAATTTAAAACTGAATGAGTAATAAAACCAACTTACCAAAGTTAGGACTCAGGTAAGGATCGCTAAAATCAAAACTGGGAAAAGAAGGTTTAGGGTTTTGAAAATGATAATTTTTAGGAAAGAGGAAACATCAATTTTTCCATAGAAAATAGTAAATAAAGGATTCAAAGACAAGATTTTTCAATAGAAAGCACAAGAAAATAAAATTCAAGGAAAACAACAGGATCATGAACAAGAAAAATGACAAGAAAAACTAATATTTCAGAAAATGGGAAAACAAAGGGTAGAAAAAAATAACCCTCCTTCTAGCACCAAAAGGTGTTGACATGTAAATTTTGGATGCACCAACACTAAAAAAACTCATTTGAGGAGACTGTTACCTAGGGCACCTCCCATATGGGTACAAAAATGCAAATATAGTCTTAGCTGGAGAGGGCTATGTGACGTTTCAAAAAAAAGGTACATTAAACTAAAAAATTAGGAGGATTTAAATTGAATAACTTTTTTGAATTCCAAGACTTAGTGAAAATATAGTAACTAGTAAGTTTAAATTTTTTCCTACTCTCTCACTATTGCCACCGATTTGTTTTGTCTCATCATCACAAACACTACCACAACTAACACTACTCGTAGCCATAGAGAGAAGGAGAGAGGGAGATCTGTTCCACCACTAATCATCATCATTCACATGATTGTCATGTGTTGTTCACATGCCTACCATGTGCTATTGTAAAGAGAGGGGAGAGAGATATCTATCCACTACTCCATCAGCCACCCATACCACTACCATTGTTGTCTTCTAATCGCAACATCAACTTTTGCTACTAAGGAGTAGACCTATTGCACACTACCACCGTTAATTGCAACATGTAGTTTGGAGCTACCACTACCAACTACCTTGCCACATGAGCCACTACTAACTACCATGCATGCACCACTACTGATGAGCATGTGTAGCTGCTATTACTAGTGTCAGTCACCATCCACATGTAGTGTGTGTCATGTGCTTGCTAGCCAGTGAGCACATAAAATGCCACTAGGAGAGCTTTCAAAATGTGTCCACCATTCGTGCACCTCTTCTACCACATCTACTATCTAGGGCTATGCATTAAACGTCTAAGGTTGCTACTCTACCACATGTGTTGTCTATCATGCATAAGACGCTATCATTGTAGTTCATGGCTCTGTCCACTGCCATCCACCACTACACCATGCATCACCTCCACTACCAAGAGAGGGAGATAAAGGCAAGGAGGCCAATGGTTCAAGTTGTTGCTAGCTCCCCAAGGAAGGGGAGGCCTGAGATTTGATATGTGAAAGAAAAAGAAACCATCATCTAGTGGGTTTCCTAGCTGGAGAGGGGAGTCATTGATGGATCCGTGTAGTAGGTCATAGCCTTCCTTTATAGTTTCTTGTTGATAGTATGCCACCTTTCTATTGTAGTTACGTCCATGCTCACACTTAAAACGTTTGTCACTTTCTCTAGCACCATCACAATTTCCCACCGTTACGTAACTACCGTAATGCCCAAGACCACCACGTCATCCACCATCTAAGACATTATGTCATGTAATGCTCATTGCCTTACTTCCAAGCACCAAAATGGGAGGGTTATAAGCATAAATAATATAATTACACTCTAAATAATTTTTATTTAGTTTTTCCTTTTTTTCTAAGAAACAATTTTTTTGTTTTTCAAATAAAGAATCATTATCCATGCAACAAGCTTTGAACCCAGTAAATGAAGCTACAAAGCTAGGAGCCAATCTTCTGAGATATAGCTTGTGCTCGTTAAGAGAATAATTAGAACATAAAAATTCATTGACACCTTTTTCTACTTCTAGAAAAGCTATCCTAATTCATAGAGCTGACTAAAACATGACATACACACAAAATATTTTACATGGGTTAAAAGGTAACTTTAAATCATAGCAAGATTTAAAGATGTAAAGGTATAATGGTAAAACATGAAGTAATGATTTTAACATAGATGGAGACAACATGACTTAAGATATACAACCTTGGGATACATTTTATACTATACTTATCATTGTTGAAGAATAAATGCCTATCGATGAAGATAGAAAACTAATAAAACCTTTTAATTTTCATGGTATTCAAACTTATTTAAACATGGCCCCATGCCTAGCATGGGCAAGGTAGACATCAACAGATGCAAAAGTTCATTCTCCATTTTCTTTAGTATGATACTCTTCAAACATGCATGAGGAAAAAAGTGCATTCATTGAAAATGTGAGAGATGGCATAACTCTTGTTGTAATTTTTTATTATGTAAGAAAGGCACCTTTAATTTAGGTGTAGCATTTTAAAGAATCATTGCAACTTGGCTTGAAAATGGATTAGGTAGGTAGAAAACTACCTATAGTATATAAATGTCAAATCTTTGGCTTACTTTAACTAGTGGTTCATCATAAATGGAATAAAGGAACTAAGAACATAATGATGTTTACAACCTTGTTTGAAACTGTAAAATCTTTAAACATGGAATCACTTATATAAGGAATGATCATATTAACCTAAAAATATCTTGGTTCTATCTATAGATTTTTGTAACTTATTTGGATGTAACACTTGTTTCCTTGGGATATTTAGATAGCTTATTTTGGAAATCCTATATTTTATATATAGATTAAGAAAAGTGGCTAATAATTTTGGCTTTCATTATGGTTACTTTCCTTTTCAGTTTTCATATGAAAATTCTAGAGAGCATCATGATTAGCCTTTTAAGATGGATAAATTTTAATGAGTCAATGAAAGATTGGTTAACATGGTAGACATCATACTTATCTTAAAATCATAAATATTTAAAATGCCTTGGTAGTTTGGTTGTAAATTAACTAGTAAAATTCTAATCTATAAATATTTAAAATAAATGATTAAAATGTATTGGTAGTTTGATTGTAAATTAACTACTAAAATTCTAATCTATTAATAATTAAAAGGGTAAGAAAACCCCAAGTACAAGTACCTTTTACAATGGAAAAAATGCATTGTTTATATGATGAGGGACCATGTGATCAACTTATGTAATTGAACATTTTTGGTATAGTTTTTAATAAGAGATATCATAAATGTAATAGGTATAATATATAATTGTAAAAATTCAATTAATTTAATTCTATAATTCAAGATTCTCACAAAGCTTGGGCTCTTCACATTATTTATTTTGTTAATATATAATGCTATGCAATTCAACATTTGATAGTTTTTTAGGTCTAGAATCTTTTTCCTCTTTTAAGAGTATAAAAGGGTAGTGATTAAGTTTTTGTGCCTACCATGACTTAAATGTGATGTAATGTTGTTGTTTATTAAAAACATTTTAGCCCAACACCTTATAATAACCTTAAATTTTTCATAAGTTTACTCAATTTCATGCATAGCATTAATTATTTAATTTAATATTGTTAAATTCATTTCAATAGGTTTAATTTTATAAGTTAAATAATAATATTAAACTATTATCTTACTTATGTGAACACAATTTTCTTTTTAAAGTATTTTGTTAAAGTTTTGTATCTTTTGCTTCTTACTACTATTAATCCTTAGTCATAGAACTTTTCTATCATAGGAGGCTTCATGCACATGGGTTTGGAATGAAAAGAGAGAATATTACAAGAATTTTAGAGGGAATAGGATATAAAAGAAAAAGATTTTGAAATGCTATAATAATTCTATAATAAATCTTATTTAGTTTTTCTTACATGATGTTATCGTACTTTGTTGTGGGTTTTGCACTCTTCCTCTATTCTCCTTGAATTTTTGCTATTATTTTATTATTTTTATTATTAAGCCAAGAATCTATGGAATTTTTTGCCTTTTTAGGCTTTTTTATATGAAAATTTGTATTGCAATTCTAAATCATTTTTTATCTTTTTGGTAAATTTTTGGAATATGTGGAACCTTTCCCATGTTTCAAGAAATTTATGATTATTTTAAATTAGTCCTTAGTACAAAATAGGATTTTAGAGGAATTTTATGGAACTTTGGCTATTTTGGAGGGATTTTTGGATATTTTGAAAATCTTTTAAAAATTGGAATATAAAAAAATAAGATGAATTAACATATATAATAGGATAGATTTCTTAATAGGTTCCACCCCATAGTAACAAGTGTTAGGATAGATTTCTAACCTTGGATTTCGATTCATAAGTTTATGTGCAATTGAGGACATAGCCAAGAGCATGACATTAATCAACTAATCTAATAGTGTGCAATGAGATATAGTCAAGATCTATCCTTTCAAGGTGTATACCACAATCATTGAGGATGCTAGCAATAAGGCTATTGCCAAGATCTAGCCATCAAAGAGTCACTTACATTACTTAGGATGATTAGATGTTATTAGTGAGGTTATTTCAAGACCTGTAGGTTTATTTTGGTAGTGAGGATACGCTAAGTCCTAACCTTTAAAACTTCTTGTATTAAATATAAAATATTTATGTATTTGGAACTTTTATGATATTTCTAAATTTTGAACTATTTTTAAATATTTAATTGTAAACCTTACTTTGTCCATATCCTTAAACTTTTGACCCAAAGCTTATATTTTTTGTGGATAGGAAAATAAAATAATCTTTTTTACATGAGTGATTTTAATTCCTCATGCATGCTAATATAGAGCATCCAAAGTAGCCAAGGAAACTTTAGAAGAAGGATGTGGGATGTTAGGTGGTTCAATTTTATCAAGAAAGCGCCCTTTATGCTTTGAAAATAATTTCTATATATTTTGTGTTTGTAAAAAATAGAAAACTTGCACTCATTTTGGATATTTGAGTCATGTACTTATTTTTATGAATAAATAATAAAATATGATAGTTAATAAATTTATTACTTTGCTATCATATTTAAGACATCACATGGATCATTTTTAATTTTAGTGTGTTTCAGGAAAAAATAATGATATTTTATTAAATATTTTTATTTGAATAATTTATTAATAAATTCTAAGCATAAATAATGTTATTTCTAGAAATCTAATTAAGGTAAAAATTTATTATTGGAATCATCTTTTTGCATTTTTTCCAATGATGCATTTGTTTTTGACATTTACTTTTGAAATGAATTTAAATGAAGCTTTATTATGTCCGAAGACGCATAGGATCTATTGGATAGATATTACATTTTCATCGAAAATAAAGATAGACTCTACAAATTGACTAAGAACCAATGGGGGCATAAAAAACAAATCATACAGGTTTTTATTTTTATTTTTTGTAACATTATAAGGCTATCTCAAATACGTTATAAGGCTATTTTTTGTAACATTATAAGGCTATATTCATAACACAAGAAAAAAAATACATGTAACTCATCTTCAAGGGCTCCTAATTTGCTGTAACACCCTCCTTCCTACCCTTAGGACAAACAACATTATGTGGGGTAACAACAGATGCCAATGGTTGGTCATGGTAGAGTAATGAAATCATTTCATTCTAATGTAGCAAAAAGAAGTATGGTTAAGTCATGACCAAGAGGAAAAATAGATTAAAAGATAAAATAATGAAAAAAAATTATCTCTTTTAATACTAAGATGAATATATATACAAGTAATTTAAATTATAAGCATCCACTAAAGGAAATTTTACATTAATGACATTTTAAATTCCATAATTATCTCATCCAAAACATAGTACATAAAGGAATATGATAAGTTCTCATCTACTATAGAAATCCAAGCACGTGAATCAAATTAATATACATCTACTTATGAAATAGAAATTATAATTCCAAAAAACATATAATTTCATCATGCATTATGAACATCTCCAAGGTACCACATGTACTCCCTACTCTTCCTAGCCTAAAATATCTATACATAAAACAAAAATATCAACTACGACTAAGTGAGTAACCTTGGAACCATCTTCTAGTTGAATCATCCATAGGTCTCATGGGGGCTAGGTAGGGCATGGAAACTTGCAAAATAAGTAATGCAAAGTATATCCAACCATATAACTACTACAACATCCAAGATCATCCATCAACATCCAATTAAGAATTCCATAAACATGCCAAAAATCCATTTCCACACAATTATCCATCAAGAATGGGATCAATCCATTTGACCATTGAAATGATCCAAAACCAACATCAGTCCACTCCACACATCAACCAAGCAAACAAGAAGGCTAGCACACACCACACTTAGTGTCAATGTGTTTCAAGTTGTCATGAATACTTTCAAATTTCCAAATCAAAATTTTCAACAAAATATCAAATTACCACACGCATGGATTTATTATTAGTCTTAATGAATCAAGGTGGTTCCTATGGATCCCCATCAAGATTTGAACCAAGAACGTTCCTATGGATCCCTACTAAGGTTCCCAAACATGGTGGTGCTAGAGGTGTCCTTGTGGATACCCACCTCTAGTATTCTAGAGAAACCAAACAAGACTAATGAGCCATGGGTCATCCTCTCTTGCCAGATGGGGCTTGTAGCAAGAGCCACACTAGTGCACTAATAGTGGAGGTCAATCAAAAAATCAACTCCAAGAAGCCTCATCTCCAATTGGCTACAAACTCGGTGTTAGGTCCATCATCCAAACACATAGTGAAAAATCAAACCATGACATCATCCAACCATCTCACAATTACCAAAAGATGGTAAACCAACCTTTATGGTGGAGGGACTTAACATCATTTTTACATAAGGCAACAAAAGGACCATCAATCCAACATGTCATCCAAAATCTACAACAATTCCAAGTTTAATAATTTGGTATGTCCCAAAAAATCCAATGGACCAAGAATCCAATAAAATCCAATTCAATAGATCCAAATCCTACAAGATTTCAACACCCAATCACAAGACCAAAATCAACAAAATACAAGTTCCAAATGTACAAATATTCACAATCAATTAAACGTCATATTCCTTGAACAATTTCCAATGGGTAATATTCAAAAAAAAACTTCAAAAGGGATATAGCAATGCTAAGGATCAAAATCAAAAAATGATATACATCTCCCAACAACTTCACTAGAATTCAACATCTTAAACGAGATAATAGGCACACTAAATAGCCACAATAACGTTCCCATAACTCTCACATCCCTATGAATTTCATCTTAATTAATGACTCTACTGAAATCTAATATCCATAGCAACAAATATTTGTCAAAAAATTAAAGATTCATAGCAATAAATATCTATCAAACATTATAGGTAATTAGAAACAAAGATAGAATGAGTGGTTGATGGTAAATCTCATATAACTCTATCAAATGAACATATTTTTAACTTCTTACACTTCAATTGGAAAGATAACATCTACATATAAGCCTCATAAAAATTTCAAAAGAAACTAAGCTACAGACATGGTGTTATTAACAGATGAATCCCTATATTAGATTTCTTTGTAAATTCAGATAAATTCAGGCAACCCCCAAAGATGGAACCATAACTCTAACTACACATGCTAATTTCTAGTGCTTCTACTTGGATCCGGATGGTATATATGTTGTAAGTATCATAATAAAATTTCAAAATCATACAAGTAATCAAAACAATGATGTTTCCTTAACTCTAGACCCTACATAAATTGCTGTGATTCTGAACAATGTTGAAAAATAACATGTAGTGCCTTATCTACAATGAATTACTATATGATTCCTTCATAAATTGAAGATAATTTTTGAAGAAATCCAGCAATAGGTAGATCACAACTAGATTCTAAATACAAAGAGAGATATGGACATTTTACCAAGCCTTATGCAAATCATCCTAAATCCTCAAAAGGAAAAGTTCATTGGATGTACTTCAAATTAGGAAAAATCAACAAATCTAGCAATGAAAATTCAAATTTAGAAAGTGGTAGCAATACCCGTCCCAAATAGATCTACAAGATTTTCCATCAATTAAAAAAACTGCAATCCCAATCTATGCAAAACCTTGTGAACTGAAACAACCATGAAAAGGGGGCCAAGATTACTTACCTAGAATTTTGCTAGCTTCTATTACTCAAGTCTTCCCACATCCTCCTTAGAATAGTAAGATCCTCATACTTCTCCAACCTAGTAGCGCTCGAACCCAAGAGCTAAGAGGCCAACAATGCTTCAAGACCTATGTGACTCAACTACCTTTCTGCCCTTTCATCTAACTAAGAACCAAGTTAAAAATTAAAATTACAAATTACATGGATAAATCAAATGTCATGCCATCAAAGCCATACCATGCTCATGCCAAAGCCTTCATGAGAACCTACCACAACTCATTCACCTGGTTAGTACATACTAGTGATAGGTAAAAATCATTAATCATGCATAATGGTAAAAATAAGCATACATGAGTAATACAAATTTATCATATTCTAAGAAAAATTAAATATGCATATAAAAATCAATATTATTAACCATCCTCAACCATTCTACATACAAGGAAAAAGGTTATTAACCTTTACTAATATACAAGTTGTTACATTTGCACAACCTACAAATGCATTCTTCTTGGGAAAGTTGAATCTATCTTTTATTTTTAATTCTAAGATGATGAGAACTTAAGTAAAGCTTGCTACTAGCATTCTAATACTTGATTGGAATTTCAGCTAAGAGATAGTGAGCTTCTACATCTATTTTATTAAATCTAAAGTGGGGTAAATAAACTTATCTCTTACCTCACAAATTAGATAACATCTTCTTAGGATTTTGTTACATGTCCTTCCAAGTGATATCTCCTTTTCCCAACCATTGCATCTCTTAAAAATACCAACCATGGTCTCGCAAATCCTTGAAAAAATTATTTAGAGAATTTATCTTACATTAAGATATAGAAGCTATAAGTGTATATATTGAATTGTCACAAGGCTTCTACTTCTAAAGGTAATAAATGACATTCATATAATAACATTAAGTAAGGTGTTTGCATCTTCACCTTTAACTCTTTGAGAAGAAATAATTTTTGTACTCTTTCAATATATTTTCAAAGTTTAGAACCAAGTCCAAGTCCCCAGAAAACACATCCATATAATACAATAGGATAGATGATAGTCTGAAAATTTTGTTTTTTGACCTTCCAAGCCCAGAGTCTTAAATCATTACACTTGTTTTTGAAAGTGTATATAACCTTGGAACCTCCTATTATTTTTTGTTTAATGCACTTCCTTCCATGTATAATTATCCATATAAATGAGACACATATATTTAAAAGAATCTACTATTTGTATATTGGTACCTCTAAAATAGATGATATAACAAGTGTTTCTTGTATCCCAGATTATTAATTTGATTAACTACCTTTTAGTGGTTACATAATTTCTAATTTTTAAATATTTATATTTGTTTAATTATTATTGCATATATTAAGGAATTTTATTATGCCATGTTGTACTATACTCCTAAAAATCCATTTTTATGAGATAAACATTTATTGTATGAGTAAGTTAGATCAAGGTCAAACCTAGATCCTCAAGTATTTGAAGCATTTTTGTTAGCTATTTATAGCATATTATAGAGGTTTTATATAACCCTCGGTATTATATCAATATATCCATAATTAAAAGTGAAACTAAATTTACAATTATAACACCTTTTAATATAATGTCACATTATCATTTGAAAAAGGTGCATAGGAATTACCACAATTACTAAAAATTATGTGGCTTTTGTAAGAAAATAAGATAGGTCTAATATTGAGTTTTTTCTTTATAGAAAAAAAATATTAGCATCATCAAATATTTTGATATAGCTCAAGAAATAATTGAATATTGTTATCACCTTTTATACTTCTTGTTATTCATAAATACATAGTATAGTAGATATTCCAAGGGGTAAAAGTACTTCACAATAAGGTATGCTCAAAATAAAATTCAAAAGATTTGAAACCCAAGTGTGTGTCTTACAAAAACTCTAATAACAATTGTCCTCAATATCTCTAAAGGCTAAAATACAAGCAATCAAAAATGGCTTGATGAAAAATATAAAATAACTAGAGCTTTATTAAAGACCACCAAAGCCTATCAAGTCATATAAAAACCTAATTTGAACTAAAAAGATAGAATTTTTCAAATAAAGAAAAACTTGTTTATTAAAATTCATAAGGAAACATCTCAAATGTTTTGGACATTTATTTTAAAGTAAGAGAAGAACATACTATGCTTTCTCTCTTAACAATATTGAATATTTTATCAATCTTTGTTTCATAGAAATGAAAAAATAGAAGACTTCCATAACAATAGTAATGAATTTTTCATTTATTTTGATGACATAATATAGAAAATAAAAAGTATAACATAAAGAAAATATATTTGTGTAAATAACTTACCTTGAAAAATACTTAAATGGATAGGGTCATTGGTATAGAATGTCATCTTGAAGAAATTAAGTTTGGTTGTACAAGTGGAGTTGGAAAAATAATGGTGTATACTCTTTAAAAAGTAAGACAAAAAAGATCTAAATAGTTATAAATTAGTTTCAATAGGTAATATGTTTGTCAAGATTCTAAGTACTACGCTAGAACCTATGCTTGGAATATCAGTTGAAGAAAATCAAATATATGTAGTTTCTCAAGGAAGTAACATTCTATTATAGATCATCTCATCAATTTAAATCTTATTGATAAAGCAAAAGGTCTATGTAAGGAAAAATTTATTACTTTTTTTATTTCTCTAAAGCTTGTGATTTGATCATTCAAAACAACTATGAAGGAGCTTGGAAAATTTAGAAGTTCCTACAACACTAATATTTCCTAACCAAAAAATTTACAAAGAGGTATGCATTTAGGTTACAAATGATGAAAGACATATGTTATTTATTAGTTTTTTATTGTTAAATAAGGATGTCCTCTTTCTCTTATTTGGGTTTTTTATTAATGAACTTGAAAAGTGGATGCATAAAATACCAACTCAATTTATAATTACAACTGAAAATATGTTAGTTTTAGAGCAATCCCACAAGACAAGTTTAGAAGATTTTTTTAGAGATTAGAAACATCAACATAGCAAAAAGTGAAGCAAGATACCAAGACTTACATGGTTCAACTTATAGCCTACATCCACAAGCAAAGGAGAAGCTTTCAATTCTTCTACAAAATGGAAAGATAATTATAAGAGGAGAGTCCTCACCCACAAATTACTTGTAGCTCACAACCACACTCAACTCACCCTTCTCTCACTAACCTTTATCACTTCCTTACATGTTTCTTTTTCTATCTAACTTGGTTATTACAAACAAGGGCCTTAAGCCCATTATATAGAAGTGTCATAGACAACACAAAGAGCCATGAGGCCATGGGGGCTGTTGTTGGATTTACCAAACTATGGATACAAATAGTATGCTCATACAAGGTGTTTCATAAACCATGGATTAAAATAATATGCATATACAATATTTCATAAGACATACTTAACAAATCTTCATGTTGGCTTGAATTATGGCAAAGTCCCTCACAATACAAAATAATAGATCCACTTTTTCAAAATAAGACTAAAAAAGTGCATACAAAATATTGTAGAGACCAATTAAGTTCAAGAAATGCTAGAACTTGGTTACAGTAAGAGGCTTAGTCATCATGTTGGCTAGATTATTTGTAGTATTAATTTTCTCATGATAATATTACCTTGATAAATAACATTGCAAACAAAATGGTACTAACATCAATGTGCTTCATTCTCTCATGGAACATCTAATCTTTAGTCAAGTGAATAGAACTTTGGCTATCATAGTAGATTATAGTTTCCTATGGATTAGAATTGAAGTTTCAAAGTAAACCTCTCAACCAATTAGCTTCGTTAATGGCTTCTACAACTACCATATATTCTACCTATGTAACAAAGAGTGAAATTGTAGCTTGTAATGTTGCTTTCCAACTAACTACACAACTACCAAGAAAAAATACATATGCAATGACCTCCTTCTATTAAGATCACCTACAGAGTCTCAATCAACAAGACCAATCACATTATTCCTACTTTGCCCAAACTCTAAACAAGTATTAGAACTACCTTGCAAACATCTCAGAATCCATTTTACTACATGTCAATGCTTCTTACCAGGATTATACATATACTCAATATCAAACTCTGGTTGTGGTGACAAAGTAGTAGAAAGTATAAAATGAGTAGCAAGAAGAGAAAATATATCATTGAACTAAATTCCTTGAACTTGGCTATAGCCTTTATCCACTAACTGTGCCTTGTACCTATCATTGTTAGCTACTAGGATTCCTTTTTTCTTCTTAAAGATCCATTTACAACCTACAATTTTCTATTCTTTGGATGGTTTCACTAACTTCTAAGTGTGATTGTTATGAAGAGACTCAACTTCATCCTGCATAGTAATTAACCATTTATAAAAATTATCACAAGAAATAGCTTCAAAATAGGTGGAAGGATCACTATCACAATTTATTTCTTGTGCCATTGCTAAAACATATGCCACCAAATCTAAATCAACATACTGATGTGGACATTTTATTTCTTTCCTTGCCCTATATTGGGCAATGCAATATGGCTCATCTTGCACTACATCCTCTTCAATGGAACTTGGTAACTAAACTTTGCTAGGTTGAGAGGAAGTATTTTGTGAAGTAGAGGCTTTTTCAATTTCCAAATCTACTTTTTCAATTGAACTCTTTTCACTTGTATTAAAACAAACAAATACCTCTTTCTTTGGATGAAGGATGAAAGACTCATCAAAGATGACATCTCTACTAACCATAAACTTGGGTGACTTAGCATTAAGGCACCATAATCTATATCCGTTAACATCTGATGAATAACAAAGAACAATGCACTTCTTAGGTCTAGGTTCTAATTTAGCATCATTGACATGTGCATATGTAGGACACCCCAAATATGTGCAAATCAAATAGTTAGCAGGTTTACCATACCATACCTCATCTAGAATCTTAAGATCATTAGATGCATTTGGAAAGAAATTCACTAAACAACTAGCTCTTGAAAATACCTCTATCCAAAAATCCTTGGATAGGCCTGAATTAGAGAGCATGCAATGAGTTCTTTCCAAAAGAGTTCTATTCATGTGCTCAACCACATCATTTTTTTGTGGAATCCTAGTGATTATGTAATGTCAAATAATCCATTTATGATTGAAAAATTCATTAAACTCACTACCACAAAATTCCAAGCCATTATCAGTTCCAAGATGCTTAATCCTTTTACTAGTTTGATTTTTAACTAAGGCCTTTCATTGTTTAAAGATGACAAACACATCACCCTTTTATTTTAAGAAATACACCCAAACCTTCCTAGAGTAATCATCAATGAAGGTAAGCATGTAACGAGATCCTCCTTTTGAAGTAGTTGGTTTGGTCCCCAAAGATCTAAATGAATATAATGAAAAATACATTTTGTTTTATGAGTAGTTGTAGCAAACCTAGATCTCTTATGTTTGCCAAAAGCATAATGCTCATAGAAGTCCAATTTTTATGTCCTTTGTGCACAATGGAAACCTCTCTTACATAGTAGTGTCAAATCTATCTCACTCATATGTCCTTGTCTCATATACCATAAGTTGGTGACATCAAAATATAACAAGGAAGATGTGGAAATTGCAACTGAACCTATAACACATGAACCATCCAAAACATACAATCGTATTAATGTTTTAGCTTTCATTACAACTAAGGCACCTTTTGTAACTTTTAAAACTCCATCTTCACATGTATAGTTGTATCCATTAGCATCAAGAGTACTCAAGGAGATCAAGTTCCTTTTTAAATCAGGAACATGACAAGCATGTAACAATGTTTGAGCTATAATATCATGCATTTTCACATGTCTTGATCCAATCCTAGCTATCTGGCAAGATTAATTGTTTCCCATTAATACAACACCACTATCAATTGACTGATATATGAAAAGAATAAATGATGAGTGGCAAGATACCTCTACACCCAACCATATGAATCACAAAGCATGCACAAACGATCCGATTCTATGGAATTTATAGTTTCTGGTACACTAGTCTTCTAGGAGGTGAACCTTACCCTAAGGTCATTTGTTGTCTTCCTAATTACACTTGTGAAGCATAATGGTATGGTTAAGAGTAATCAAGGCATATAATTTTTATCATTTTGTGTTTTATGATTTTGGGTACTTGAAAAGAGATATAAAATAATTTAATAACTAATTTAATGTAACCAACTAACTAATCTTTAACTAATCCTAACATAAGCATTCGATCCCACTTTCTGTACATGTCTTAAACCCATGTATCCACTCTAGGTTACCAAGCGCCACACTATTAGGCATACCAAGCAATAATGCTACTGGGATTACCAAGCGAATACATGTTATGCTCGAAGCGATCATACTTATGTACTTAACCTATTTAGCTTAATTGATTTAAGTCTAATTTGGCTTAATTTAGTTTAATCAATTGAATAATTAATAAAAATAATGAATGCATAAATAAAACATTTAAGTTATCTAGAATGCTGCAAGGTTTATCAAGAAGCTTATCTTTATTATCGTACACACTGTCACGCTCAAGTATTACAATGCTTGAATAAAGATCTGTACACTCAATCACTCTTACTACGGGCACTTGGGAAAAATATTCTAACTTTCAAATGTAAAAATTACAAAATTTTGGCTACTACTATGAATATGATGATCATAAACATAGCTAGAAGCTTATATTTATATTTTTTTCCTAGGGCTCCATCAACGTAGTAAATGCTCCATTGACTCAACACCATCAATGGGGAAACACCACATAAATGGGACCTCGTTGAAAGAGGCCCATCAATGAGGCCATGTCAATGGGCACCCATCAATTTGGCTTTTTGATGTCTCATCATACCTCCATGATTGAATGAAAACTCATCCTTGAGTTATTTTTACAAAATTGAGAAGGTATGGAATTATTTACTAACTCTTAACATAACAAAATACATTGACTTAAAAAAAATGAGTGCCCAAGTGTATAGATCCACAAATTAAAACAATCATGGTGTTTATGACACAAAATTGGACACCATTACATGACTCTATAAATATTTTGGCAACACATCATTTGATGGCATGAAGATGATGGTGAAGATCAGATAGTCCTAGGCAATGGTGGCTCCTGAGGCTCTAAAGAACCTTCACTAACTTCGGGCCTATGTGGTGGCTGAGGTAGTTATGGCTATCTTGCTACAATTGAAACCTCTAGTGGAAGGTGAAAGGAATTAAGTAATGCCTTCATCTTCTCCTCCTTACTCTAGGGATCATTCATAGTCCACATGACTTCACTAATTTTTGCTGGAATGGGGACATCCCATGGATAGGGCATAATTGGGAACATCTCCTTTATGTTGACAAACCAAGTAGCAAACTATTTACATTCAATGTCGAACACCCTTACTACAAGTTGTGGCTCCTAGTAGTCATTCATCCTTTTGGCCAAGTTCTCGGTCATTGATCTTTGATCTGTAAAACATGCCTTGAGAACTTCAAGTTCAACATTAGCCACTACAAGCTTGTCCTTAATGTCCTTGTGGTACTTGAACTTAGCCTCATACAGTAAGTATGAGCTAGCCACCTGCTTCTCCAACTTATACTATGACTATCCGGTAGTCAACATGGCTAGATTTTCATAATAAATATTGGCAAGCTCCATATACTTCGTCATCTCCTCAATCTACAACTCCTTTGGTTACATTTCTACCTTGTTATAGGTATCTATCCCATAAATGATGGGTTGCCAAAATTCCCTTCCTTGTTGGAGTTGCTAGATGGCATAATTTACCTTTTCCTTCACCAATTGGATATGTTTTTCATTTATTTCCTTTTGTAGACCAACCTACTCTTTGTAATGATCTTTAACTTTCTCAAATTTTAGAGCTTTAGATTTCTAGGTGGCTATCTTAATTACTGTCTTTTGGCAAAGAGCGTGCACCTCCTCCATGGAGCCATGCTTATTCTCTGATGCCAATCTCCTTAATTTTGTGTTTGCTCTAGCCAGTTGCTCTTGCTATTGATGGATGAAATCTATTAAGTATTGTTTGTGCACATCAATGTTTCATAGGTGATGGTTTTCTATGGTTATTTGGATGTTCTCTTGGTGGGTTTGATTTAAGGCCTTTTTGAATCTTATGCTCTGTTGCTTCTACCAAGGATCTATAGAACACCACTGTCTCCATTACATTCTCAACCACTTTGAGCATAGAATGAAGCTATTTCATAGCTTCATCTCTTATCAGTGTTGGGTTAATAAATGTGGGGTTGGTAATCTGGGCTCTTAGTTTGGAAACCTCTGTAGCCAAGCATTCATTCCACTCTTTGGCTATTTCAAGTTGCCCTTCCAATATGATGTTCTTGCCCTTTGCCTCTAGTAGCGCTAACTAGATTGTAGTGATGTTATTCGAAAGGTCAAAAACATCCAAAAGTGGTTGTCTGATTCCCATCAATTAGTCCAATAGCTCTTCATGCTATACTGCACTTATTCTATCACTTATAGTTTCTATGGACATTTGTGCATCTTTGAGTGTAGTCATATCTAGTGTAGATACTGTAGGTTGCATTGAGCATTTTAGCAATCCTATTAGTGAGCACTTATACTACTATTTCTTGCCCTTGATGCTGCATCACCAAAATAGTTGCTTCTTCACCCTCCTCTAAGCACATTGAGAAGGTTGCAACATTCCTAGAAATTTCTAAGAGTGGTTGTTATTCTGTGAGAGATACTATGATCTCTTTGGTGCTTGGATTTGACCTTGTAGGTAGCTGCATTCTCTAGGCTGAGAAAATGGATCCAACCTCATCCATCAAACTGATTATTCAAGCTACCTCATTAAGGTGACTCATGTCTAGTCTATATACAAATGGGTTACCACCACTCATGCTTTCTACTTGCTCTCGTTCACTCAAGATCCATTCTTTGTATTCACGTAGCCGTTGGGTGGTTGTAGCGATGTTTGGCATTGTTGTTTGAGTGGCACGTGATGGTGGTGGTCATTTCTCCTCTTATTGAATTGTAGTTATAGGAATTTTATCCTTCATCATTTTTTCCTAGTTGGTGGTCAAAACTTACCTAATATTTTCATTGGTGTAACAGGTGATCCCTCCCCTTCAACAAAGTTTTCTAATGAGGCATGGGAAGGGGAGTGCCTTCCTTCCATGTTAATTTTCTTTAAAGCACTTCTTCATCTCTAGATAGATTAGCTGTAGAAGGTTGACTGGGAATCTCCCACTTAGAGCAATAATGCTTAGGTAGAGAAGGCAATGATTTTATATAGCCTCACTATGGGATTGAGGTGGAAAGCTACAATCTTATAATGGATCCTCTCTGCTGGTGTGAGCCAAACTCCTTGTAGTTAATACCATAACATCATTGCATCCATTATTTTTTGATGCTCAAATCTTCATACATTGGGATCTCAGTAAGGTTTGCCCCTATTTCGGGTAACCCAAGCACTGCAATAATAGCCTACATCGAATAGGACACTGAGATGTCCTTGATCTTTAGTGTTGCTCCAAGTTGCTTGTTGTTCCAGAGTAAAAATGTTTCTCCCATGTACCACTCCCTAGTGAAAGTGATGATTGGCCACATGGGAGAGGCCTTTAGTTGGTTTTGCACTTCTCTTACTACATGCTCTAGGAAAGGGCCAAATTTTAACTGTTGGAGCAGCAATTTTTGGACATCTTTTGATTAGATTTCATTTAGGTATGCTTTTGTTAAGGCCACCACAAGGTTTGCTAGTTGTGTAGGCACATCATCCTGATGGAAGTGTTCTATTACTATTGCTACTAATTCTAAAATCTATCTAATATATTTCACTTCTGCATCCTCCCTAAGATGACCTATAGCATGGGTTGCAAGTAGTTCTTCTTGTTGGGACTATTCTTGGCCTCTTCTCATTTTAGGCTGTTTTTCCCTTGATTGGGACGATCTTGCTTCCTACGTGTGCTTCCCTTTTGGTACCACCTACAGTCACAACACATCCATGGATTAATAGATGTAATGTGTAACTTTAAAGTTTTTGAATACCTTTTCTTGTTAGTTACTTACACTTGGCTAAGGTTGGACCATGGTAAATTTATTATTTTACTATTTATTTACTATAATTATTGTTGGAGCTTGTTAGAAAGGTTTAACTTTTATAATTTAGTATTTAACAATTTATTTTTTTAGTTAAACCTTTGTGGAAGTTAGAAAAAATCATGAAAAATTTTCAGTAAAAAATGATACATTTGTGGCCCCCACGATGAAGAGCTTACCTCTGGTAGCTACAAGGTCAATGAACGAAGTGATTTGGATAAAAAATTTATGAGTTATGGGCCCTTGAAGGTTTTGGGCTCTAAAAAATTAAAAAAATCCTTTGGCATTTGTGAGAAAATGTAAAACTCTCTAAGTTTGGTTGTGCTTATTTATACTATTTTTCCACCATGTTGACGGGGCCCTGTATACGAGGTCCATTGGCCAAAATTTTCAAAATTGAATATCTTCAAAAATATAAAGAAATTTTCAATGAAATTGGGTTCTATGGAATCATAGAAAATCCAAGAATATGATAAAAGCATTTAAGAAGATCTTTGAAAGATCAAAAATTAAAACATCTAATTGAGAAAATATTTAACTAACAAAATGTGCAAAGGAGCACATGGTTTGATGTGGAAGATGGATGTACGAAAGACTTTGGTTGCAAGAATGCCTAGGGATAAGGTGCATAATGAACCTAACCAAGGGATATGCAAGTGGGTCCTCCCCATAATAAGCATATTTCCTTCTTGCCCTCACATTGTAGCAACCGAAAACGTCAATGGCTAGAACACTGAGAGGTTACTGGGCTTATAGCCTAAACCCGGATCCACACAAGGGTCATGTTGGAGAAAAAAATGAAAACGAGGTGCCCTAAGTGGTCTAGTTGATCAAATAGGGACTTAACTAATGTAGAATAGCCTTTCGTAAACAATTGTTTTAAAGATGTTGTATATGACTTAAGCGATAAACGTAAATTAATAAGCAATGATGCAAAATATGGTAATAGCAAAACAAGATGAAATAGGCTTGAGTGAGAGAGTGCACTACCCCAAGATCGGGGGATTTGATCTTTGTTTGGCTAAAGGAGATGTACAAAAGATGGGTAGTATGGGTGGGCACAGCTTACAATGGAATAGTATGGTTGTAGGTCTTGGACTACTACCAATAGCCTACTAACAAGAACTGATGAGCTAGTGCTTGCTGGGCTAGAAGAGATTGGGAGATGCTACTGCTAGGGCTTGTTACTTGTTAACTATCCACTTGCCAAACTCTTTGCCAAAGCCAATCACTAGAAAGAAAAATGCCAAAAAATGCTAATCTTTGAAGCCAACCCCTTGAATGTTGTGCGCTGGGGTATTTATAGAGCTAGGGGTGGGAGAGAAACATGGTTTGGATGCCACGTGTCTTGGGGCCCACATGGTGCAGACGTAAATGTGCCATACTACTGTATAGTGCTATGCTACAGATGTAATGTTGAGCGTGAAACCTACTATGCTATGACCATACTGTTCAAGATGCATGTGCCAAAATCCAGCGAACTACCATGTTTGTTACAAAAGAAGCCAAATGGAGCTCGTGCTACAGGACTATGTCTTCCCTACTCTTACGAGTAGGGTCAAGTGTAGGGACAACCTTGGGGATAATCAGTGGGGTGCAAAACAAAGAAAACTTGCTAATCCTATCTATGGAAGAGATGTTGGGATGGAAGTGACCATTGTCAATAAGTTCTAGAGCCAACTGGAGATGTCCTTGTGCTTCCATGCGATTGTTATGCTACTTACGCTGCCTAGTGTATTGGAATAGCATAAACACTCGCACACTATGCTATGCTACGCTATGTAGCATAGCCACAAGTCCTGAGAGAAATCTTTCCTGAAAGCTAAGAGTACTTGTCTAGGGCCTAGCTAGGCAAGTAGCTTCCGTAGTTGACAACCTTGCCTTCCATGTTGAAAGGTCTTGGGACCTATGGAGTTCATCCTTGGAACTCTTTCATGCTTTGTATCCTTGCTACACTATGCTACGCTATGTAGTGTAGCACAACATAGCAGCCAATGTGACATGAATTCCTATTTTGATCTACGATGCTTTGTTAAGAAACTTTGCTTGAATCCCAAAGGCAAAGTGGGATAGGTAGTCTTGGAGGTCGGAGTAGGGCCAAGTGCAATTCTTTTGCTGGAACCACTTGGCAGAGGACCTTCATGCGTTCTGTCCCTACTACGTTGTGTTACACTGCATAGCGTAGCACCCAGTTTATCTTGGATTCTGACTCAACTTGCAAACATTTTATTACGGGATGTCAGTCATGTCCTAGCATGGTAGCAGAGCATGAATTTTTGATAGTTAAAGCATGGGTAAATATGCTTACTCTGTCAAAGTAATCTGAGTAGGAGTATCATCACAGTAAATCCTTGCTACGTTGTGCTACACTACGTAGCATAGCATAGTGTAACACTCAACTTGAGATGATTTCTGACAAAACTTGCCACATTTTGTTGCGTCATGTTGCTCATGCTTTAAGGATGAAGTGGGGTAGATGTCCTGGAGCGCTGAGTCATTGTCAATTTGCATCTTTGGTGCCTAATCAGTCTTCTCAAGGCTTGCTATGCTATGCAACATAGTGTAGTGTGGTAGGTTCTTGTAGTTAGAAAACTTGCCAAATTGTTTAGTCCATCCTAAGCACTTTTGGCAGTTCCTAGCATGGTCCTTGGGTAGATCGTCAGCTAGGTCAAGTGTCAAGTTGGGCCGGCTAGAGAATGTAGCAAGCTTGTCAGCTTGGGAGATAGAAAATTTGCTAGATTGTATAGTCTACCTCTAGTACCTCTTTCATGCAAACTAACCTTGTGGATGGGTGTTACGTTGAGTGTGCTATAGAGGGTGGCAGGAAGGCTCAGAGGAAACTTTGTAGGCATTAGGAATTTCGGGGTGCCATGTTATCTACATGGTCCAACGTGACATCATGCTTGCAGGGATCCTTGCCCAAATTCCAGGACTGCTGAATCATGAGAGTCCTAAAATTTATGGTGTTTCAATCACCCCTCTTTGTTGACATCTAGAGGATCTACCCGAGAGACATCAACAAAGAATACAAAACACCATGAGGAAAAAGATGCCAACATCCCTCTTCGGTGCTCGCTTGAATGAGACTTCGCTATATTTGAGAGTGCTCTGAGGATGATGCAGGATAGGGGGAAAGGGATGGACTTGAGGGAACAAGCTTAGGGAAGAAAGGATGTAGAATGCAACACCATGATAACTATTTCCATAGTGTGATCCCTTGTTGAAATGCTTATGAGGGAATCAGCATGCATGGGTATCCTTCTTTCTTGGATTCCAACGTCTCATCAAAGTGCTTAGAGATGGTTGATCCATAGCTGAAATGTTTGTGAATTAGCTATCATGGAATTTTTTTTAGGCACTTGTGCTTGCTTCTTCTTTTTTTAAGATGTTTTGCTCTTTTTTTGCACACACACATTCACTTGTGGACAACCTTATTGTTGTCGCAGGATAGGTGTTTCCTCCCCAAGATGAGTTGTGTTACATCCATGTGGGGCTTTGACCTGCCTACAGATGCTTCCCATGGGACGAGTTACATCATGTCCATCATGGACTTGGGGGTTGGGCATGTGAAAGGGGCGTTTATGCATTCAGAAAGCTTGTAAAGGGGATGTGAGAGATTGCAAGTATAGGGAACGGGGATTAAGTTGGCTAAAATAAAGAGTAGGGTATGCACTCTCAAGTAGCTAGGCTAATTGAAGCGAGTACTTTGGAGTAATGTAGTGCCTTCCTCTCATGGTGAAACACATCCCTGAACGAGACCATCTTGGCTTTTATCCTGCAAACATAACAAAGAGAAAACAAAAAAAAAGAAACCATCGAGTGAAGTGAGGACAAAGTCCTATTTGCTCTAGAAACTACTAGAGTCGCAAGTGCTGTGTCTGAAGTGTGCGATGTCCAAATTAGGAAGGCCAACATAGGTTCTGGCAATGACAGGCTGGAAATGTTAGCACTGAAGATGCTAGGAGTAGTGGTGATGCAGGTGCTCAGGATTCCCCACCCAAGGTAAACATCATGAAATCCAACTACAAGGTGAGAAACTTAATAGCTGAATGCCTTTTGGACTCTGATAGTGGCGAGGGCTGGAGGATGATGATATTGTGGCTAGGCCACAATAATGCTAGTACTCCAGCAGTAGGTGTTGACGGTAAGAGCTAATACCGAGCTAACTGGTTGTGGTAGCAGTAGCTCCAAAAGGTCAACAAGATGTCGAATGACATCTTCGGAGGATCAGCAAGATGCTAGGGGTGATGACACTACATGTGTTCCAGAGGGTTTTTCCTTAATGACATGAACTTCATTCCAAACTTGCAATGTTCCACCCCATGTTGTCTAGGAGTTTTGGAAGTTTGCACGCTTGCTTATTCATAGTGTCTCCTATGTGAGCTAGAAGGTGTTTGACTGCAAACCCAGTTTAAGGTCTTAGTAGACCATCGAATGTGCTGGTTTAAGGTACCAGCAGATCGATGTGCTAGTTTCAGGTCCTAGCAGACCATTTTGCTAGTTTATCATCGTAGTAGATGATGGATGGACATTTTAAGGTCATAGTGGACCATGTTGTGGGTGCCAATTTTATGTCATTTCCCAAAGACATGTTGTGCCAGTTTAACATCATAGTGGATGATTTGTATCAGTTTGTAGTCATAGCGGACTATCTGTGCCAGTTTTACATCGTAGCGGACTATCTATGCCATTTTTACATCGTAGCAGACTATTTGTGCCAGTTTTACATCATAACAGACATCTGTCTTACCTCGCTTCACATTCGATGTGATCCTTTGCATTAAATGTTGTATGGCTTGAGGTACAAGTGGTTGATGGGATTTGCGAACTCGTTACCATCCATTTTTGCTAGTTTAAATGCTTCATTCTCATAGGCTTTTGTAACTATGAAAGGGCCTTCCCAATTGGCTGAGAATTTGCTAACTCGCTCACGAATGGTCTTGAGGACCAAATCTCCCTTTTTGATTGATCGTTGATGTAAGTTGCAATGATGCTTTCACCGTTGTTTATCCTGGTATCATTCGATATGACCACGTGTTTGGGCACGCTCCTCTTCTATGGAGTCAAGATCAATGATCCTTGAATTTTTGTTTGAGAGGATCATCTGAAGTGATGGAACCTGCAATTCAAGAAGTAACACCGCTTTAGATCCATAAATGAGACTGTATGGAGTCTTACCTGTAGCGGTTCTACATGTCATACGGTAAGCCCACAATACATAGAGGATTTGCTCATGCCATCACTTCTTGCTATTGTTAAGCATCTTTTTGAGAATGTTGATGATGACCTTGTTGGTTGCCTCTACTTGACCATTCGCTTGTAAGTAGTATGACGATGAAAAAGAATGTTTGATGCCAAGGTTTTTGTAGAAGGTTTTAGTCTCTGCACTACTGAACTGTGGCCCGTTGTCAGTAACAGTGGTCATGGGCAAGCCAAACCATGTTACTATGTTATCCAAAATGAATTTGCAAACTTATTGAGGCGTAGTCTTTCTAAGGGGAATAGCTTCTACCCACTTTGTAAAGTATTCGATGGCGGTAATGATGAAACTATGCCCTACAAAAGGCTTAGGTGTAATGGGTCCTATGATATCTAGTCCCCAACAGTGGAAAGGCCATGTGATCTGTGTAGGATGTAATTCAGTAGGTGACATGTGTATAAGGTTTGCATGGCATTAACATACATCACACATCCTAACTTTGTCAAGGTAATCTTATTTTATGCAAGGCCAGTAGTAACCTAAGAATTTGATTTTTTCTACCATAGTCCTAAGGGCTATGTGTCCCCCACATAGTCCCTCATGGACTTCGTCAACAATTTTTTTTCTTTTCCCCCACTAACGCATGCTAGCAATATTCCGTCGTAAAAGTGTTTACATAGAGTGTTGTCTCCTATTAGGACATACTGTCATGCCCACTTGCGTATTACATCCTTTTGAGTAGATGTTAAGTCGTGTGGGGGTTTGCCATGTTGGAGGTAAGCTTTAATGTTGGTGTACCACTCTTGGGTATCTGTTGCACTTATAAATGCAATGTATGATGCTTGAGTAATAGGATTGGTGCATTCTATTATCGAAGTAGGCAAGGTAGAAAACATGTGTGATGACACATTTAATTCTAATGTAGCTAGTGTATTAGCTACAGTGTTTTCATTACGAGGAACGTGTTGGATATCCAACGTTGTAAACTACTTTAATAGATTCTTGGCTAAATTGTAATAATGTTGTAACTGTGAAGCCTTGTAAGCATAAACTTCAGTGATCTGGTTAAAAACTAGTTGCAAGTTGCCTTGGATTACCAAATGTTGGATCCTCAATGCTTGAGCTACTAGAAGGCCCCTAAGGAGTCCTTTGTATTCAGCTACGTTGTTGGTGCAAAGGAATGCAAAATGATATGTGAAGGATCAAATTTCCCTGGAGGGAAATGTAAGGACAGCGGCTACTCTACCACCTCATGTAGTTGAGGCACTATCGAAATGTAAACTAGCCTCAAAATATGATGGTACAGGAATTATGCTATTGACATGCTCATCTAGGAACTTAGGCTCTATTATTGCTTGATCATCAACGGGTGAAGTCGTGAGCTGTGTGGCTACTGCTTGACCCTTTGTTGATGATTGTGCCACATAGTCTAGATTGAATTTTGCTGTCATAGCTTTCCATCGGGATATTCTACTGCTCTCGTATAAGTTGGTTGTGATAGCTCGAAGTATGTTACTTTTGCATATGATGTTAACTTTACTGTGAAACAAGTAATGCCTCCACTTTTTAAGTGCGAATACTAAGGTAAGATAGTTTTTCTCTACCTCATTGTACTTCACTTCGTGTGCTATCAATGTGTGAATCAAGTAGTAGACTAGGATTTTAGACCCATCATCTCTCTTTTGACATAGCAGTGTACCAATGGATGTGTCAAAGGTGGCAAGGTAGATGTAGAAAGGCCTATCCCTCTGTGGAGGGTAAATAGTGGGAAGGTGCAAAAAATTTTTCTTTAGGTTATCAAAGGCTTGTTGACATTGATCTGTCCACTTGAAGTTGATCCCCTTCTTAAGCAGGTCTTGCATGGGGTGTAGTTTTTCTGTCAACCTCATGATAAACCTTCTAATAAATTGTACTCTGCCTTACAACCCGCACAACTCTTTAAGATTTCTAGGCAGTTCTAGGTTGACAATGACCCTCATCTTATTGAGGTCCACCCGTATCTCCATTTCCAACACTACAAAGCCTAACATGTGTCTGGTTTTTACTTCGAAAATACATTGTCTTGGGTTGAGGCGCAGGTTGTGCCTATGAAAATGTTGGAGGACTACATTTAGATTGTTGGGATGATCAGTAGCTTCCTTAGACTTAACCTCTATGTCATCAACGTAGTCATTCAACCTTTCTAAGAGGTAAGCTAAAGATGTATTTCATTGTTCATTGATACGTTGCTCCAATGTTTCTTAGCCCAAAGGGCATCATTGTGTAGCAAAAAGTCCCCCAAGGGGTCATAAATGTAGTTTCCAACTGGTGCTCTAGGTTTATGCAAATCTAATTGTAGCCTGAAAACCCATCCATGAAGGACAGTAAGGCATGACTAGCTATAGTATCAATAAGTTGATTAGTACTAGGCAGTGGGAAGTCGTCCTTAACTATTGCCCTATTTAAATCTTGGAAGTCTGTACAAATTTGCNCCTTAACTATTGCCCTATTTAAATCTTGGAAGTCTGTACAAATTTGTATACTCCCGATTTTCTTAGGTATGACTACAATGTTTGAGACCCAATCTAAGTACTTGACTACCTGAATGAAACCAGGTTGATAGAGTTTAGTGATTTCATTGTGTACAACCAAGGCAATCTCTAGTTTAACTTTGCGGGCTTTTTGTTTAACCGCTTTGACACATGGGTCTAAGATAATATTGTGTTGTATGAGTCATGGGTCCAAGCCCGGCATGTCTTCGTATGACCACGCAAACACTTTGACATTGTCATTAAGGACTTTTGAAATATTTTATTGCACTTGTGGCTCTAGTAGGAAACTAACTTTTAATATTTTTGCCTCACCTCTAGACGTGATTATAGGGATTTCAATAAGGGGGTCCTCGGTTACATCACCAGCCTCTAGGTCTAAGGCCTAGACTAGATGTTCAGGCTAGTCTAGAGATGTTTCTAGGGACACTAGAGTGTCATGAGTGGGTGATTCCAAGTCTACTGATTCTAAGCTTAAGTGTCTTGTAAGCCTGCCATGAGGTCCTGTTAGGACAAGGGGCCTATGGAGATCACCCTATATAGCCATTTTCGAAGCACTCCTGTGAAATCATCAAACAAGCAAGCATCAAGTGATACATGTTTAATAAAGTAACATGCAATAAAATGTACACAAGGTAATCATGCGATGCAACATAATTGCTAGTTTAAGGTCGTGGCAGACCACAACAATGAAAAATTATATTTTAATATTTCTAGTTTAAGGTCATAGCAGACTGTCAACATGTAAACTTTCATGCTAAAAATTGCTAGTTTAAGGTCATAGGGAATCGTTAATAGGTTTTAAATGTAAAGGATATGTTAGAGTTGCTAGTTTAAGGTCGTAGCGAACTGCAATAATGTTATAATGTAAGAAAATGAATAAAAAAAAGAAAGAAAAAAATTTTAATGCCCTTGCATGCTACATTGTAGCTGCGTGCTATGTTATAAGGAATAGGAATGTCTCCTACTACACTACAGTAGATAGGGGCAGCGCGTGTTACACTTGAAATGTGGAGCATTCCACGTTACGCATGGGAGATGAAAGTAACAGGTGTTTTTCTTCCTTAGGCTATAAATAGGGGGTTACCCCATGGTAATCTAGTTCCTTTCACTATCAAAGCTTACACCCTACACCTAGAGCGTAGCGCTGTTAAATTGAGAGATAGCGTAGCGGTCATAGCATAGAAATTGATACAACTGATACACCTAAGTTTGTGAGTAAGCAATAGCATGCAAGAGTGAGTGCAGGCATTAGGGGCTAACCAACCTAGGCAAAGGGGAGTGCACCTTGTGACACCTTCCCAAGGTGCGCGTTGAGGAGCGGCAGGAGGCTCCATCCACCTGGTAAGTCACTATGCTATCCTCATTTTTGTTGTGTAATTTATCAAGTTAGATTTCCATTACCATCTCTATTTTGGTTGTCACGGTCATCACTATGGCTACGCTGCAACTGTGGTTGTTGCTTTTTGTTGCCATTTTGGCCCCTATGCCATGGTTGTTGCCACTCTAGCCACAGTAGCTGTGGTAGTCGCTACACTGTGACTACGCATAGCATCACCCTAACCACTATTGTTGGAAATGGCTGTTGCACTATTGCCAAATTTGGATGGTTTTGGACGGCATAGCACATGCCCAGTGTAGTGTATCGTCCTTACAGGGGATTTTTTGGTTGCCAAGTTTTTGTGCAGCGTAGTGTACGTCTAACGTAGTGTACCATATGCAAGGGTAGTTCATTTATTGTTTGCGTTTTACTTGGTTGCATTTCATGCGGTGAGGCAGGTCTGGGACAATAAGAATGTTGTGTTTATTTTTTCAAAGCTGTGTTGCTTTTCATCAGTGTGACTGTTTGTGTTATGTTTTTGGTTCTATTATGCTACGCTGCCCTAGCTAACATTTTTGTTGTGCTGCTATGCTAGTAGGCCTGCTATGCTGCTACACTAGTAGACCTGCTAGATTGCTACGCTATTGAGACTGTTACTTTGTTGTGCATATTGGTGTTTTACTTGCCATGTTGTCATGCTTTTCATATGGCTATGTGTATCATACTTGTTACGTTGTCAAAATTGTCATATTGTTGCATGTCATAGTTTTCACTTTGCTACGCTGCACAGGGTGCAGTCTTCCTACTACATTGCACATAACGTAGCCATTACCCTTATGCCAAGTGTAGCTATTACACTACACTGTACAGGGCATGCCTACTACACTGCATTGTGTAAGGTGTAACTATTACTCTGTGCAGGGTGTGCTTGCTACGTTATGTTATGTGTGACACCTTGCTATGCTGCATGCCATGTTTAGTTCCATGTTATTGTGCTTGTGTGTTACTGTTTCATGCCTAAGGGAAAATCTGTACATCAAGGGTTACGCTATGCTACTTGGTAATCATCACTTGAACTTTTGCTAATGCTTTTTTTCTATGTTGTGCAGGGTCATGTTAAAACCCATCTTGATTGTGCTTAAGGTAGTGGGAGTCTTGTGATGCCTTAGTAAGCCTTGGTCCAACGTCCCCCCCCCCCTCCCCATGCATAGGTAGGGCATCATGTGGTTTGGTTCGAGGAGGGTGCATGGGAATTCCTAGAGTTCCTCCTTTTCCATTTTAGTGTGATTGTGTGGTCACACCTATCAGCTGAAACAACCACTGTACTTATCGAAACGCTATTGCTCAGGGAAAATTGGGGCATTTTGAAGTTCATGGTTGATGGGTCCATTGAAGGTGAAGGGGTGGAAGGCTCAGACCGATGCCCAAGAGGCTTGAGGTTCTTATGTTGGATTTGGGACATGCCCAAATTCAAATGTTATCACCAATACAACACGTTGTTCATTGTTTGTCACATGGGCACCTGCTTTCAAAATCCACCTAGAATCATTTATTTTACCAATAGGTGAGTCCTATGAGGGTTTTTAAAATGTGTTGTACCATTTTTCCTGCATTAGTCAAAAATTCTTATTGTGCTTTGCATGTTACCAGTTTTTACATTGACAAGGATGGTCTCCACAGTAACAAGGATACGTTGGTGTTAGCCCAAATAGCTCTACAAGAGTTCTCTTCTATCGAGAACATACATGTCAGTGTCATAGAATAATTTGGGCTTGATTTCAAAACCTATCTAACTAAATATTCCAAGTTCTATGTGAAATGTAAGGAACTTGACTAGTTGGATAGTGATTGGGCATCCCACCGAGTTCTTACCATAGAAGACATTCTGGTGGTAATTCCACCATTTCCTATGTCATTTAGACCTAGTGTGTTGAATCATGCATTGGTTTTTTTTTGTGTTCAAGTGATGGTTTTGCTTTTGCTAATTTTGTTGTTGGTTATTGCAATAGTAAGAAAATCCCAAGAGGTTATAGTGATCACCTCTAGGCATGATGAAACCAACCTCTTCTTCAAGTATGAGGAGGTGGATGAGACTTAGCGTTGGCTTGACACTAGGGCCACAGCCACATTAGTTCACAATATTTAGGAGGCTGGACTCATGGATTTATTCCTAGCAATAAATCCAAGTGTCCTAGCTGCCAAAATGCTCCCCCTAGTTTCCTCTTTTTTCGAAAAGGCTAACTACTTCTACACACAGGTTCAGAATGTGCAAGTGGTGTTTGAGATAAATGAAAAAAATTTTGTAGACCTTTTTAGTGTCCCCTCTGATGGCCTACCTATGGGTGAAAAGAGTAGCAAGGAATTCAACCATTAGGGGGACATAGAGGAATGGCTGGGGACCAGTAAGGATAGAAAGGGGATTTATATCTATAAGGTTAAGCTAGTGGTGGCCCAAATAGTTTACCCTATCTTCTCGGCCCGTGTCTTCCCTAAGTTACTCTCCTAAGGAAAAATCCTTGGATTAGAGCAAGCTTGGACAATAAGGGATGTTATGGAAGAAGGAACCTGCTACAACTAGGCCAAGTACCTCTCGGAAGGCTTGCGGGCTGAAATGGTCAAGCTTTGCAAGAAGCTTGATGCCTGTTTCAACATACACTATGCCTTCTTCATAGCTTGCCTATGACACTTTGCAAAATTCTTGGTGGTCCATGACAATGGTTCTTGGGTGTATCATAATCACATCTAGATATCCAAGCCTTGGATTTGCCAAGTGTTCCACACCACCCAGTCCCAAGACCCCTTGGAAGCTATCGGGGAATCACTTTCGATAATGACAAGGGATTAGGTGGGGCGTACCTTTTGTCCTCGAAACAATGTTGGAGAGGCATCTCCCATTAATGTAGGAAATGTATTAAGGAGGTCACGTCTCATTGCAGAAACCGTGAAAACTAGGCTACAACACAAAAAGTCTTGTCCTGCAGAAGAACCTCCCCATACTAATGAAGAGAGAGGCAGAAAGTTGCGAATCAAAATTTGCAAAGTACAACCCACAGTTGGTAAGTATGCTTGATTATTTCACTAGTTATGCCCCCTATTATGTGTTACACTAGCTTGCTCATCTTAAACTTCTTTTCTAGAAGAAGAAGAAGAACAGGTTTTGGCCCCTGAAGCAGGGGCCCCCACTATAGAGGAAGAAGAGGCCCCGGCTGTGGAAGAAGAGGTCCCTGCCGTAGAGGAAGAGGCCCCTACTACCGATGATCCTTTTGTAGAGTGTGCCCAAGTACATGAGGGGCACATGACTATTGAGGATGTCACCACACTTTTGAGTCAGCTAAAAGGTGAAGGACTACAATTTGATGCTGGTGAGTTTCATCGCTTGCTTGATAGTGTGTCTATGGCTGATCCCCCCACTATCACCCTTGAGGGTTTGCTGGGTAGGAGCTTTGCTCTATCATCTATGTTATTTCTCAATTTTTTTTTCATCCTTTCCATCATTTCTACCATGTTTTTTTTGTGTAGTAGACACCACTATTAATGCTCCCAACCATTCTTCCTCAATTCTTTTCCGACCATGGACCTNACTATTAATGCTCCCAACCATTCTTCCTCAATTCTTTTCCGACCATGGACCCAGACCCCTGATAAATTTACCTTTCTAGAGGGGGTGGTCAATGACATGATTGATCACCTAAGGTAGATCGATCCTGAGATAGGTATATTAAAATTACTACATTAGGCTCTCTAAGTTGTTGCATTTTTTGTATGGCACTGTGACTAACACTTTCCCACATGTGATTGATAGCTTCTCATCTCAAGTCGAACCCCCGACAACTGGTCGAGGTTGATGTAGTGCCTATACTCCCACTAGAGGTGACCAACATTCCTCATGGTGTTTATGAGGAAACAAAAAAATGTGCACTCTACTTAGCACGATTGTTGTGGGAGTGTAGGAATGTCAACGAGGACCTCTGGAAGAGGGTGCAAAAACTTGAGAAGGAGAAGGCTAGCCAAGCCACTGAGTTGGAGGACCTTCAATCTAGAAATGAATTTCTATTGGCCTATGACACTTGTGATGGTAGTTGGCATATGGATGTTGTTAACTATGAAAGATACTAGACAATCGTACGAAGTAAATATGAGGCCACTCATGAGATTATTGAACAATGCATGCAGATGGACCTTTTGGCCTAGAAGAACAAAGACTGGAAGGATTATAGCACAAAGTTGTACAAATGAGGGTAGGAACAAAATAACCATAAGCATATGTACAAAATGGAATGTGCTACCTATCATAAATAATATTGGGATGCTTCTATTGAGTTTCATACCCATAAGCTTTTCCTCAATGTCATTGGCATGGCTAGGGCCTATGAAAAGTTCACGCAATAGGTTATGGTTAGTGAGTCTCATGAAAGGGAAATGACCTTACCTTCCAAGGAGACCACCATTGCCACCTTTTCCCTAGGACCACCTAGATGGATAGCTATGGAGAAAGGGAAAGTTGCGGTGAGCATTGATCTAGGGGAGGAAAATTGGACCAACCTCATCGAGGAGGAGATCCTACAACGTCTAGCAGCTAGCATGGATAAGATACCCTCTGAAATGAATGCGGGGCCATCTTAGGTTAGTCATTCTTTATTGTGTCATAGTTTATTTTGTGAGAGATTAGTTATAGTTTGATTTATTATTTTATTTTTTATCTTATGCAGGATCTGAATGGAGGTGTAGGACTGAGTGGAACATGAAATGGGGATGCTGATGAAGACTTATAGCATGGTAGCAAAAGATTTTTATTTTTGTTGTTTTTGGATTTAAATTTTTGCAAACATTATTGTATGGACTGAAATTGAATGAAGAACATAATGTGAAACAACTATTTTATTTTGTTTTGACTAATCAATTTTTAATTAATGTGTTTAGGCCCTTTGTGGGCCCCTTGTTTTAGTTTAAGGCCATTTCGGGCCATGACAATAGTTTAAGGTCATTTCGAGCCATTGCTTGATGATTTTTTAAATTTTTTTTCTTTATTTTACGGGAGTAAAGTTGCTAGTTTTAGGCCATTTCAGGCTGTGGCTAGTTTTAGGCCATTTCAGGCCATTGCTAGTTTTAGGCCATTTCGGGCCATGTAATAGTTTAAGGCCATTTCAGGCTAGGCAATAGTTTAAGGCCATTTCAGGCCAAGCAATAGTTTAAGGTCATTTCGGGCCACATGTAAGGTATTGGTAACAAGGGAAATACTATCAACAAACTCAATGAAAAATGTAAATCATGCAAATAGTAAAATTTAATGTAAAAAAAATGTAAATGATGCAAATAAGAAATTTAATGAGAAAATTTAAATTATGCAATCAGCAACCTTAATGTAAAAATATGAATTATGAAAACAATAAGGTTAATGTAAAATTTAAACATTGCAAACAGCCAACCAAATGTAAAATGTAAATCCTACAAACAAGAAATTTAATGCGAAATGTAAATCATGCTATCAGACGTATAACAATTTGCTAAAGTGATGTAAAAATAGGTTTCAGTCATGCAATTGCTTCCTAACCCGATGTGGGTTAGGCAAGGCATATGGCCAAGAGGTCTTGCATTGGTATTCATCTATGTTATTGTCTACAGTTTGAAAAGGTAACTCAGCCCACGTGGTTTCTTCGTTTGGACTGACTGTTTTGGCTTATTCAGGCATTTCAATTTGAACGGGGGCTTTATTTTTAGAGATTTCTATCTCTAACCCTTGCTCTACACCCATGTTGTTAATGGCCTGGGGATCCACTTCATCACCATGAATTACCACTTCCCCTCCCATGTAGGGTAAGTGGATTTCCTGATGTATGGGTAAGGAAACAACCCTTAGTTGGGCCAACCATGATCTCCCCAGGATCAGGTTGAACCCAAGCATCTCCTCCACCACGATGAATACCACGCTCATGGGGAATTGGTCCCCTACCACAAAGTTGATGTGCATGGTCCCCTTAACCACCACACGTGCCCCATTGAAGGACTTAAGACATGAAGTTGTTGTGGGCTTGATTTGATTAACCAAGCCCAACTTGTCAATGATGGGAAATGGGATGACTTTGGTGGCAGCCCCATCATCAATGTGCACCCTGTGGATCTTGTACTGATCCACCTGAATGGTAATAAACATAAGGGCAGCTGTGAATTGACCCTTTTCAGGATTGTCCTTAATGGACTTGTCATGAAATGTTAGCTGGGTAGGCTGTGGTTCTTCAGCCACGGGGGAAAGCATGACTATGTGGATAGCATTTTCTTCAGTTAGTAGGTTTTCACTAACAGGGATGGACATCAACATGCGTACCATTGCCTCGCGATGGGTTGCAGAGGTTATTACTAAGTCATATAGGCTTAGTGTTGTGTTTTTCTACTTCAAGGCCTGTTTAACTTGTGCAAGGGAATTCATAAAATCTTTCCTGCTATTTTGTTATTTGCCAACCTTTTCTTCTTCCATATGTCTTAGAAGATGGATCTCCCAAGGGGGAGTGGTTTTCGGTTGTGCACTAGGCTTTTTTGGACGGGAAGGTGGTGATCGCGTCTATGTGTTACTATCAGTTGCTAAGGAGGAAGAGGTCATGGGAACTACAAAAAAAGGGGTAGGCTTAGGAGGACCTAGTATGGTACATTCCCTGGCTAGCTTGTCTATTAGTCACTCCATGCTTCTTTGGAATGGGAGGCTGGGGTGAAGCCTTTGTCGCTCAATTTTTTGTTGGTGGTGAACTTGCTCACCTTGCCACCTTGATGACAAAAGGTGCCTACGTTGTTGTAGTGGGTTGCGGTGCAGTTCTCAGCACAATGGGTGTAGGTGATGATCGGTAAGGGGTCCTAATGATAAAGGGCTACTATGACTTAGTTGTTGTTGTTGACATTTCTGCGTTGTGAGGAGGCACATGAACCATAAAGGGTTGCTATGGTGGCTTGGGTTTATTATCAATGCTAATAGTGTTGATTATGTAACCGACATTGTTAACTTTGAGGGCATCTTTGTAAATGCCCATCGACTAGTTTTCAGGTCAAACAGGACTACTCTCATCCAAGACCAACTTGCCCTGATTGATCATGCATTGAATTTCATCTTTCAATGCCAAGAAGTAATCCATATCATGACCACATAGTTGGTGATAGTCATAGAAATACTCTAACCTGAAATTTTTAAGCACTACTACCTCATTGGGTGTAGCCAAGGAGTGGTTCCTGAGAAGTTTGTAGTACCTTTGATGGCATTTTGATAGCCTCCTCAAACATCCTTTTGTGCTGTATACACCCAGCTCCCAACAGTTTCTTCAAAGGTTTGACAACTTAATGGGTAAGGGGGTATACTTGGAGTGATCCTTGTGCTCAAAGTTTAGCCGTGGCTGGGTTGGCACCGTAGGTGTTGAGGTTGAGGGCTAACCAATGTTTCTTAAGTTAGGTGTGGCATTGGGTGCTATGGCTGCCCTTTTGTTATTGCTATTGATGGGCTTGGCTTCCTTGGCCACAGTAGCCACTATTGTTGCCGCAACCTTACCCTTCTCTTTGTCTTTCTTAATGTGTGCATTTTTATAGGTGACATAGGCTGGGTCCCTATTGGCTTCTGCCGCATCCTAAATGCTCTTGGTCTGAGTAAAGGCTTGGCTAAGGGAGTGCGGGGCTAGATAGTAAAGCTTACACTTAATGAATTCATTTACTGCTCCCTTAAAGATGGCCAACAAGTGAGCCTCAACAATCGGCTCACGTATCTTGTTTAAGGTTGCACTCCACTGCTATATGAATCTCTACACAGATTCTAGCAGGTCCTACTTGACGCTTATGATCTGGTGTAATGTGACCTTTAGTTTCAAGCTGTACTTAAAATGAGTCATGAATTGACTCAACAGCTCTTCCAAGGTTGAAATGGAGGTGCGTAGAAGTGCACAGTACCAGTCCAGAGCTTTTTCCATTAGAGATATGGAAAAGACATGGATGATGGTGTGAGGCCATGGTTGCAGCAATAGGGATTCAGACCTGAAGGTCATCAAATGTGCATTGGGATCACCCTCCCTATTGTATTTTGTAAATTGGGGAAGTGGCACCATAGGGGGAAATGTGAGAATAGGGACAACCGGGCTAATAGGGTCATCATGGTAAAAGTCCATGACTTAGACGATTTCAGAACCGGTGGACTTAAGCTATTTGATTTCTTTAGTGAGGGTTTGGATGAGTTGGAAAGCTTGATCCAGACTTGAGGACATTTCAACTGGTTGTGGGGCTGCAAGAGTAGCCATCATTAGTGGCATTGTTGGGGCAGTGGCTTGTCCCATGGGGGGTGCTGTTGGGGTCACTCCAGCAAATGTTGTTGCCTAGGTGGTCCACCACCTAGTGGGTGGCACTACCGAGGTAGCCACTATTGTCGGGGCCATAAGGTTGGCTACTTTCCTAGTTTGCAGGGTAGCCCATAGCCCTGTGTTTGGTTGCACCACCTACCGAACTTGGTATGCTCGGGATTGGATGTAATGTGATATATGAGAGGGTTGTGCAGTAGGGAGAGAAGTGGCTAGCATTCCCCACATGGTTAAGATTGGGTCTATTACTGGTGGTGGGATGGGTGCAGATGAAGGGTTAGGAGCAAAACTCATGTGTAGTTGTGACGTAGGCATAGTGTGCACATATGGTAGTGTAGCCATAACTGACATTGGATATGATAAAATGGTAGACTAGGGAGGGAGGGTAATTGGAAATGAAGTTGAAGGGTTTGTGTGTTGATAGGTTGAAAACATGGGATGGCTACTCATTACTGCAAAGGGTGTGGGCTGTGGCAGGGTTGTCGCGACAACGAAGGAGGTCGAAGAGAAGAGCAGGTTTGACCGAAGGAAAATAGTAGAAGGGATAGCCATAGTGTAGATCTAGCCACCACCTTCGAAGTGGGAGTCCAACTCCTCTTTCCCATCCTGAAATGCTTCATCATAATGGGACATTGTGTCCCATTCTATTAACCTACTCACTCGCATTAGTTGGTTTAGCATCCATTGATACACTTCAATTAGCAGGATGGTTATAACGACGGAAAACGTCAATCGCTGGAAATACCGAGCGGGAATCCATGTACACAGGTCCAACCCCAGATCTGTGCGAGGACCGTGCTGGAGAAGATGAATCCAAGGTGCCCTGAATGATCTTGTTGATCAGACAGGGACTCACTTAGTCAGTAAAATTTTTGTGATATTTAGATGAAAAAATGATGATTTTTATGAGAATATATAATACCATTAACCTCGAAGGTAATTGAAAATGATGTAATCGATTTAAAAAGATTTGAAAAATCTGTATAGATAGGACACAAGAGATCGGATTTAGAAAGCAGGAAGTCCCAAGATCTAGGATTTAACTCACGAAAAAAATATATTGGATACAATGATTACAGGTAGACTTCAGTTTAGGTGAAGCACGTGCCAATAACAAGAAAGCTATTTAAAGATAAAGCAAGAAAAGTTTGATCTACCTTATTCTAGCCAATCTAGGTACAAGGAGGTCAGACCCAAAGCAGAATATTCGTTAACCGGCTGTTTCTGATTAAGGATTCTTGCCAATCATCTTCGATGTTCTTACGATCATTGATCCTCTTTTTCTCTCTTGTCAATTCTTTGTCAAAAGTTGTCAACGATTGCTAATGGAAGAAAACTGCTCATGGAGAAAATTTGTCAATCTTAGGAAAGATTTTTGCCCACCCTTTGATCTTTGTCAACTAGAATATTTATAAGGTTAGGGTCAAGAGAAAAATGCAGTTTAGATGACACGTGTCCTGAACCTATAAGATGTTGTTGACTTGATGTGTTTGTGTTTGAAGCTTACGGCACCACGTTGTATTACACTCTATGGCGTAATGCATTGTAAACCACTCTTGTTGGAGCTTCAACGACAAACTATTCTTTGATTACGTTGCATCGTGCTAGATTACGTTGCTTCATGCTAGATTACACTGCGTAGCGTAATTCAGCGTAAAATAGCGAATCTGCAAAAATTGAAGTGTTGTCGCCATGCTTCCTTTGTTTCTGTTCAGTTCTTCTAGGGTTTATTATGCTACACTGCGTAATGCAGTGTAATAGGCCCCTTACCCGAAAAAGAAAACTTGCTGAATTGTGCGGCATGCTGCAAATCATTGCTTAAGCCTTGAGATTTTGCTAGGTTGTTGAGGTCCCGAATTTTTTCCATCTCTATTGTTGCGATGGACCACCTTCTAGCATTACACTACATTATGTGGCGTTACGCTATGTTAAGTAATGCAGCGTAATATGCCAAAAGTTAAGATTTTCATAACATAGAAAGCTTTCAAAGTTGAAAGCTTGCCATTGTACATTCCTGGTCTTGTTCTATCCTCTGGAGTTTATTACGTTGCACTATGTAGCATGGCGGGATAGACCTTTAGCTGAAAAGAGAACTTGTTGGGCTGCATCTTGTCACAAATCTTTGCCTGAGTCACAAGATTTTGCTAAACCATTGAGGCCTCAAAATTTTTACGATGTTTCAATGGCCCCTCTTTGTTAACGTTTAGAGGGCCTACCCGAAAGACATCGACGAAGAATACAAAACACCAGAGAGGTAAAGGCACCAACAGAGTCCGTCGGCAATTGCTCAAATTTCGCTCTATCAAACCTAGAAGTGCAAAGGCTGGGGGGAAGAGAGCATAAGAGGGATTTTACAGAAGTGAGAGGAGGAAGGTTCGGGGAAGACTCAAGCATGTGAACATAAAGCTTTTGCGAACAAGTCATTATGTCCTTTCACTAGTGGATTTGCGAGAGGTTATGCCGTCATATTGCATATGAAGGGCTTGCACGAATGAGTTGTGTTACGTCTGCATGGCCTGGACGAGTTGTTTTACATCCATTTTACCAAGTTTTTTTCCCCTTTTTGTTGATTTAGAATTACATTCCACGAGGTGAGTTGTGTTACGCTAGTTTGTGGACATGATGATGTGAAAGAATTGACTTAATATTCACATTCTGTACAAGTGAAGAAGAGGGTAAAGACGGTTGTAAGGATAAGGGAAGGGGAAAGCGAAGTAAGGTATCCAATGGAGGGAGAGGTAGTGTTTGCACTCCCAAGTAGCCAGGCTAGTCTAAGCAGCCACTTCAGAACACCGTAACACCTCACCTTCTAATGAATGTATTCTCAATCAACACTATTGTAACAAGTAACTTGCAAAACATAACAAAGAGCAGAGAGCAAAAGCAATCGTCCTAATCACTGAGGAGGAAGGTTGTTGAAACAAGCACCATCCAAAGTGAAAAGGAGAGTGGAGGCCACGAAAGAGGGACCATAGCAAAGAGTAAGGGTCCCTATGTTGATGTCGTGGTTCCTGCAACTGCCATCGATAGCCAGATTCATCTTGCTTCATCGACTAGGCAAAGAACCAATCAAATGAACCTGCTAAGCCAGAATATGATGACGGCGATGGGTGGAGGCTACTGAAACCATGGATGATCATAGTTTCTTTGAGGCTCTAAGAGATGTAGTTGATCCCAAGAGCTGAAACTACAAAGTGGCTGTCATAGCAACATCTCCAAGGGAATAGTAGCATTCCTTTCGACATATCCGAGGAATCAGTAGGATGCCAATGAGGTAGTGGCATTACGTCTATTCCAACATCTCACCTATTCCATCTAGTAGGGATGCAGTGCAAGAGTGACCATGCTCGCTTGCTTCATGGATTGCTTGTTGACGGATTCCAATTTTGGGTCCTTGTTGACCGTTGTTGCTAGTTTTAAGTCTCAGCAGACCATGGTCCCAGTTTAACGTTTGGGCAGACTAAAACCTACTAGTTTTATGTTGTAGCAGATGGTGGAAGAGCTAGTTTATGGTCCCAGCAGACCACGCTATGGGTGTCTATTTTATGTCATGACCTAGGGACAAGTCTTTGCTGGTTTAGCATCTAGGCAGACATATTCTTACCTTGTCAGTTTCATGTCGTTGCGGACAGTCGGGAAATTTGCTAGTTTAGCGTCGTGGAGGACACGTTCAAGAAATGCCAATTTTACGTCGTAGCAGATGTGTATAACTTTGCCAGTTTTACATCATAGCAGACATTTCTTACCTTGCGTTTGAGCTTAGTCGATGCTTAGATGTGGTACCACTTTAGATACATATGATTCACTGGATTTGGTAGCTTGTTGCCATCGATATCTACTAACTTGAATGCTCCGTTGTCATATGCGCTGACGACCAGGAAAGGGCCTTCCCAGTTTGTAGAGAATTTACCTACTGGTTCATGAATGGCCTTGAGAACTAAGTCTCCCTTCTTGATCAGTCATTCATGTAGATTGTGCTGGTGCTTCTATCTTTGTTTGTCCTAATATCTTTCGATGGTATCAAGCGTCTGGATGCGCTTCTCTTCCACTGAGTCTAAATCCACGATCCTAGATTCGTTGTGTTGAGTCTCATTTATAATCATGGAGAGGACCATCCGCAATGAGGAAACCTGTAATTCCAAGGGCAACACTACTTCAGATCCATAGACCAGGCTATAGGGCGTCCTATCTGTAGCTATCTTGCACGTCGTACGATACACCCATAGCATGTAGAGGATTTTTTCATGCCATCATTTCTTGTTGTTGGTGAGAATCTTCTTGAGTAGATTGATAATTACCTTTTTTTTTTTGCTTCTTCTTAACCATTTACTTACAGGTAATAGGGTGAAGAAAAAGATTGCTTGATACCAAGGTTATTGCAAAAAGGATTTGGTTTCTGTACTACTAAATTGTGGCCCATTGTCGGTCATAATAGTCATAGGAAGCCCAAATCTGGTTACTATATTGTCTAAGATGAAATGGCAAACCTGTTGAGATGTAATCTTCCATAGGGGGATATCCTCAACCCACTTCGTGAAATACTCTGTGGCGGTGATAATGAAGCTATGTCCTGTGGATGACTTAGGCATGATGGGACCCATGATATCTAGTCCCCATCATTGGAATGGCTAAGTAATCTGTGTAGTGTGTAACTCGGTTGGTAACATGTGTATTAGGTTTGCATAACGTTGGCACGTGTCACATGTCTTAAATTTGGTAAGGCAGTCCTTTTCCATCTATGGCCAATAGTACCCTAGGTGTCTGATTATAGCGGACATGGCTCGCGGGGCTACGTGTCCTCCACACAGTCCCTCGTGGACTTCACTAACTATTCATTGTGCTTGGTCAATATTAACACAAGTTAGCAATACCCCATCGGAAGAGTGTTTACAGAGAGTGTTGTTCTCCGATGATGACGTATTTCCTGCCATGCTTGCGCACTGCATCTTTTTGTGCATGTGTTAGCTTGTGTAGTGGTTCACCATGCAAAAGGTAAGTCTTAATGTTGTCGTACCATTCTGGCATTCCTCCTGTGTTTAATAAAGAGATTTTTGCTACTTGAATGACAAGGTCTGTACATTCCATCATTAAAGTAGGCCAAGTGGAAAATAAATGTGGTGGCATGTTTAATGTCAGTGTGGCCAATGCATCAGCTACAACATTTTCGTTATGCGGCATGTGTTGGGCATCGGTTGTCACAAATTTTTTCAGGAGATCTTTAGCCATATCTCAGTAGGGTTGTAGATGCATAGCTTTGCAGGTGTAGACCCTTGTGATTTGATTGATGATGAGAATCGAATCACCTCAGATTACCAAGTGTTAAATGTTGAGTTCCCTGGCTGTCAACAATCCTCTAAGGAGCCCCTTGTACTCTACCACATTGTTCATACAAGGGAAGGTCAGGCGGTAAGCCAGTGGACGCATATCCTCAGGGGAGAGCGTAATAATAGCGGCAGCACTGCCTCCTTTAGTAGTCGAAGCTCCATCGAAGTATAACTTCGCTTCAAGGCCTATTGATACAGGGCTTAAACCACGTACATGCTCATCCAAAAATTCTGGCTCTATCGTAGCTTGATCATTAATAGGTGATGTTGTAAGCTGGTCAGCTATAGCTTGACCTTTAGTGGACGATTGACCAACATAATGTAAGTTGAATTCGGCTATGATAGCTTTCCAACGAGCCATCCTACTACTCTCATAGAAGTTGTTTGAGATAGCTCGCAGAACATTGTTTTTGCAAATTATGTTAACCTGGGTGTGGAAAAGATAATGTCTACATTTCTTGAGTGCGAAAACCAATGCCAAACAGTTACACTCCACTTCATTGTCCCTCATTTCGTATGCAAATAGAGCATGACTTAGATAATAGATAGGGGCTTCTGACCCGTTGTTCCTTTTTTGACAAAGTAACGTAGCTATAGAAATGCCTGAGTTTGCTAGATAAATGTAAAAAGGCCGATCCCTTTATGGTGGGAAAACTATTGGTAAGTGTTGCAACTCCTTCTTCAAGTTATCAAATGCATGCTGGTAGTCATTGGTCCATTCAAAATTAACACCCTTCTTAAGGAGATGTTGCATGGAATGTAATTTATCTGTTAACTTCGAAATGAACTACTTGATAAATTGTAGTCTACCCTGCAACCCACGTAGTTTCTTGAGGTTTGTAGGTGGCATTAAGTCAACAATGGCTTCAACCTTGTTGGGGTCAACTCAGATGCCAGTTTCTGATACTACAAACCCCAACATGTGTTTGGTTTTGACCCCAAATATGCATTTCTTTGGGTTGATCCATAGGTCATACTTGAGACATTGTTTAAGGACTAACTCCAAGTCTTCTGAATGATCTTCTGACTTTATAGACTTGACAGCTATGTCATCTACGTTGTTGTTCAATCTCCCTAAGAGGTAATCGCTAAAGATGTATGTCATGGCTCATTGATACGTTGCTCCAACATTTTTTAGCCCGAAAGGCATCATAGTGTAATAGAAGGTCTCCCAGGGTGTCATGAATGTTATGGTCAATTGATGCTCCAGGTTAATATGAATTTGATTATAACCTGAAAGCCATCCATAAAGGATAGAAGCACATGGCTAGCTGTTGTATTGATCAATTGGTCGATACTTGGTAATGGGAAATTGTCTTTAACCGTGGCCTTGTTCAGATCCCAGATGTCTATGCAGATATGTATTCCTCCTGTTTTCTTAGAGAAAACTACGATGTTGGACACCTAGTCTGAGTAATCGACCACACAAATAAAATCAGCTTGATATAGCTTAGTGATTTCATTATGAACTATTAGTGCAATTTCTACCTTAATCTTTCGTGCCTTCTGTCTAATTGCTTTGATGCATGGGTCTAAAATTATGTTATGCTGTATTAATCTCAAGTCTAATCCCAGCATGTCTTCGTACGACCACACAAATATAGCAACATTATTTTGGAGCACTTGCATTATGCCACTCCGCATCAGTTGGTCCAGGAGGAAACTAACTCTAAGAGTTTTATTTTTGCCTTTGTGCATAACCATAGGGACCTCGTTGGGAGGGTCCTCAGTTGCATCACTAGCTTCTAGGTCTAGAGTTCGGTCTAGATGTTCTGGCCAATCTGGGGATATTTTCGATGTTGCTATGGTTGCGTCACAAAGGGAAGGGTCTGCTCCTATCAGGATGTGATTAAGCTATCTAATGGTCTCCCCATATGGACCTGTTAAGGCTAGAGGTGCGGATAAAGCTACATCCATTTGCAAATTTTCTTGCAAAAAACTACCAAAAATGGGAGTTGTTACATTTTTTCTTTTTCTGCCGATCTATTGAAATGATAAGAGTTAGAGTTTCGTATTAGAGAAGCTTCCAGTTTAAATTCTTAGTGGACCATTACAAATATACACAGTTTGTGAATAAATGACGAGCTAGGCTTCCTAGATGCTAGCGTGTGACTTATGTAAAGTAAGATAAAAGATGTAACGTGGCGTGTCTAGCATATCGGAATAATTAAATTCGAATTTTTTGTACAAACCATAGTTAATGCAACCAGATTATGAGGTGATAAACTATACATTAGTTTAGGGTCATTTCGGACCGTAATTCATACGATATCTACGAAATTAATGCCCTGATCTTTGCATTTCATGTCATACTAACACCGGCGTTTCGGGAAAGTTCTGCATCAATCAGGCAAAAAAAATCAGTTAGTTTCAAGCATTTCATTTATAAACTAGTGGTTCATGCTCAAAACAGGCCATAGATATCGCGAATTTGGGTCTGGCTATAGAAGAGAGGGAGCGTGAGCAAGGCGTAAACAAACGATTTTGCGAAGATTTTGTTCAATTGCAACTATGGCACCAAAGGTCAAAGAGAAGAATGCCAAATTGGTGAATATTGATGAAGTGCAGGAGAGTTTGCAGCAAGCTTTGCAGGCCAGAGTCGGGGGTCGGGTTACTCCGCTTAACCGGTAAGTTGCCTTTCACCCTCTTGCACTATTGTTATTCTTGTTGTAGTGTCGTGGTCATATTTATTTTCAATGTATATGTTGTGTCGGGCATTAATATCTGTTTACACAAACTGAGCTATTATAGTTTGTTATATTACCCTTGTCCTCGTTGTTAGAGATGGACTTTGTGTTGTCACAAGCGTTTGGGCAACATTGAGTAATACTGTGCAGATGTAATGTATAATTGAAAAAAAATCTAGGTATTAGATCCATGCGTAGCGTAATCAGGGTTCTGTTTTCTTTTCTTTTTCTCGTTTGTAATGGTTACATGTTATGCTGGAGTAATACGCAGTGTTGCTTTCATCGCCGTTGTCAAGGACAGACCTTGAGCTATTGCAAGGGTTTGGGTGATTTTGGCCATGTGTCTCTAGTATAATCTATAATTTTCTAGGGATCGAGAGAACCCTAATGTAGCGTGATGAACGTTCATGTCTAAATGGTTTGTCTAATAGTAATGCATTTTTTTATTGTACAGTATTATGCTAAAGCTTGTCCTAATCGTTTTGGACATCGTGGATGTTCTATGCTGCTTACATAGTCTCGTGGCCATTGTTCCTCCTCCTCATGTACATATAAAGGAGGAGGTGATATGGTTCAGAAGGGGCACATGGGAGTTCTTGCAGTTTTTGCTTCGTAATTTCAGTGTAATCGTCTAGTTGCATCTACCAGGTGATATAGCTGTTGCTATTTTAGAGACGCTACTGGTTGGGTCGACGCAGAGCATCTTGACATTCTTGACCGATGGCACTATTGAAACTGTGCAAGTGCAAGACCGTGAATAGAGCGCCAAAGGTTTGAGGCGTTTGAGCTGGATCTGGAAGATGCCCAGGTTTAACTGTTATCAAACCTACAACACTCTGTTCATGGCCCATCATCTCACAACCTACTTTCAGAATCCACCTAGCATCGTGTATTATGCAGGCGGGTAAGTTTTTATTTCTTTTCGCAGTATTGCAATATGCTAACTACTGTTTAAATTTGTATTGAGCATAAAGAATTTTCCTATCTTCTATGGTGTAGATTCTTCATCAGTGACAGTGGTCTACTAGGTGATAATGATACATTATCTTTGACCAAAAGGGCCATAAGGGAATTTACTTCTATCAGCAATGTACGAGCTGGTGTCATGGGACAACTGGCCTTTGAAATCTCAGAGCATCCTACTCGCTATGTCGATTTCTTTACCAAATGTAAGAAACTCAGATGGCTGGATAGGGAGTGGACTTTAGGCCCTCCCCTCACCGTTGCAGACATGCAAAGGAAAATCCCTTTGTTTCCTTCGCCATTCAGGCCCGGTAAACTTTATTATGACAATCAATTATACAATGTTATTAACTGGAAATGATGCATAAATTTGTTTTATTTTTATTTTTAACTATTGTTTTATGTTGACGGTCAGGGAATCATGAGAAATTACAATCATGGCCTCCAGTCGTGGGGCAAATAGTCTCTTCTTCCATTATGGTGATATAAAGGACACATAGCGCTGGCTTGGCCATAGAGCGGTCCCAGTTGTGTTAACCAATAACTTTTGGGAGGCTGGACTGATGGACCTATTTTTGTCCATAACCTGCGATGTCATTGCAGGTGAAATCTTGACCCTAGTCAACTCATTCAGCAAAGAGGTTGAGCATCTTTATATACGTGTGCGTAAGGTGGGTGTGAATTTTGACATCGACGCTCAACTATTCACCGATCTCTTTGGCATCCCCTCCGATGGCCTTCCTATAGAGGAAAAGTTGAAGAGGAGTTCCAAGTATCAACCTGAGATAGAGGAGTGGCTACGGATTAAGAAATAGGTTAAGAGAATCCCTGCTGACAAGATTCAACTGGAGGTGGCCAATACTATTTACCCACTTTTTCGAGTACGGGCCTTCTCCAAGACACTCTCCCAAGGGAGATTCTTCACCATAGAATAGGCCCGGATTATGCGAGAGGTTATGGAGGAGGGAACACGGTTCAATTGGACCAGCTATTTTGCTGAAGGCCTACGCGTTGAAATGGTTAGGCTTCACAAGAAGCTTGAGTCCCATTTCAACATGCATTTTTCCTTCTTCATAGCTTGCTTTCGGTGTTTTGCCAAATTTCTAGTAGTCCAAAGGAATAGGGTCTGGGTGCAGCAAGATTGCAGCCAGATTTTCAAACTGTGGATTTTCCATGTTTTCGGCACTACCCGGTCGTAAGACCCTCCTGAAGGAATTGGGGAGTCGCTTTCAATAACGACTAAAAATATGGTACCACCTCGAACGCAAGGTCAAGATAGTGTGGGTGGGGTGCTCCCCTCTTACACTAGCAATGTGTCGATGGGGAAGCGCTTGGCGGCTGAAATAGTGGATTCATCAGTGCAACGGAAGAAGCCTCGTTTGACTGAGTAGCCTATTGAGCTAGTGGGTGGTGTGGGGAAGAAGATGCAAGTCAGATTTCAGAGGAGTAATCCTCCAGTCAATAAGTAGCAAAACGTGTTAATGGTTCTGGTTATATTATGTAAAGATGTTGTTGCATAGCGTAATGTTTATTGAGCAAGAGTGAAATCATGTGTTAACTAACTATGTTGTGTGACAGTGAAGGAGAAGGTTGTGGAAAGGTTGACCCTTGAAACAGGGGCTATGGTTTTGTAGAACGGAGAAGGGGCCCCGATATCAAAAGAAGAGGCCCCAGTCAATAAGGCAAGTGAAGCGCAGGTTCTTGTACGTGAAAAGGAAGTAGCAGTTGAGGATGTTGAAGTCCTTTCGGCTGGGACAAGAAGAGGTAACTGATTTGTCACTTAGTGAGTTATTGTAACATCTTAGTGATGTCTTCATATATAATTTATCCTGAGTAATAGGTGATTAGAGCGTACACCTATCAACAGTGGTGACCTGATCTTAGGGAGAATTTCCTGATAAATTCGCTTTTATGGAAGACGTTGTCAACGATATGATCGGTCGCTTAGAACAAATTGATCCTGAAGCTGGTATGTTATGATCATTATGCAGGGGTTATTCCATTGTGGCACTATACTACCTAATTACGCCTAACTGTCATTTTATGTCATTAGGAGCTCGCCTTAGATGGGATCCGTCAGAGCCTATTAACTTAGACACCACCAAATATCCATCGGAAGCGATAGTCGTACCATGCAACATTTATGACGAGATGCGTAAATGTGTTGTACGCTCGACTCGCTCTTTATCGGAATGTCAAAACATGAATGAAGACCTTTGGAAGAGACTGCAAAGGTTAGAGAAGGAAAGGGTGGCTCTAAGTGACAAGGTTAGGGATTTGAGGTTGTGGAATGAATTTCTGCAAGCCCAGGGGACTAACAATGAGGACTGGTGGATGGATATTGTTGACTATGCCCGTTATTGGATGGTCGTCAGAAATAGTGTCCAGACCAACCATGAATTGGTCGAGCAGCGAATGTAAATAGATCTCCTAGCTCAAAAAAATCAAGACTGGAAGCACTTTAGCGCGAGTGTCCAAGAATGGGGGCAGACGTAAAAAGACCATAAATATCTCTATAAGCGGGAAAGCACTACCTACCGTCAATATTATAGGGATTCTGCCATTGAGGCTCAGTCCCTTTGGCTATTCCTCAATGTCATTGGTACTTCCAGAGCATTTGAGAAGTTTCAAGAGCAAGTGACGGTGAGTGCCTCTTCAGAAAGGGAAATGACTCTTCTTGGAGGTGAGACTACCGTCCCTTGTTTCTTCCCTAAACCACCTTGATGGACTCCTGTGGAGAAGGGGAAGCTTAAGGCTGGAGCTAATCTAGGGAATGGGGTTTGGTCTGAGATAACCGAGGACGCAATTATGCAACGTCTGTGGGTTGGCCTAGAACAAATCCCTTTTGCTACCAATGCAGGACCGTCACAGGTAAATCGTAGTATTATTATGTTTGTTTTTTTGTCATACCTAGTTTTGACGGCTATGTTAATATACATGTCATGTCTAATCATAGGAGTGACCTAAGGAGGATCCTCAGCAAGACGAACGCAACGAAGGTGACTATCCTCGTGAAGAGGATCTACAGGAAGCAGAGCATAATGAAGATGGTGAATGTCATGGAAAGTAACCCCATGCAGAAGAGCCTTGCAGAGAGGACCACCTTCACGAAGAGATTCCTCATGAAAAGGGTGGCCCTTATGAGGATGATTTGCTAGAAGTAGATCTGGAGTTGGGAGATACGAGAGACAGTGGGGACAAGGGTGATGCATAGCGTGGCTATATTAGCCATGGTTTTATTGTGATGGAACAGAACAAAAGACAATATTTTTCTTTTAACGTATTTAATGCAAATTTTGTTGTTAGATTAATTGTCTTGAGTTTAATGTTCTTTTGTTGTTTTCGTTTTATGCAAAGTGTAAATGCATAGGTTTTGGCGCTATGACAAATCGCAGTTAGTTTTAAGCGTGTAGCGTAAATGGAGTTACTAGTTTAAAGCCATTGCGGGCCACTAAATAATTTAGGTGCAAAGCGTAAATGAAATCGTTAGTTTAAGGCCATTTCGGGCCTTTGCTAGTTTTAGGCCATTTCTGGCCTTCGCTAGTTTTAGGCCATTTTGGGCCTTTGCTAATTTTAGATAAGGGTAAGAGTAAGGAAGACAGCTAGTGGAAGCTTAAAGATAAGCATAAGTGTAATGAGATTAGCTGGTGGAAAGCGTAAATATATGCGTAAATGTAATGAGTATAGCTGGCAAGCGTAAATAGAATAGCTAGTGGAAAAGTGCACGTAGATTGCATGATAGTTAGATAGCATGGTTTATCTACTAACTCTGTAGTTGTTTCTTAATTGCTTTCATCTTTAGTGATGTGTAAGGATGGGGAGATTTATGACTCTGTTCCTTCACGCCACAATCTTCCTCTTGGAATGGTAGTTCAGCCTAAGTTAGGCTATCATCAGCCAGTGTTTTGGCTTGTTTGAGTGTTTGAACAAGGGATTGGTCTTCGGGAATTTTGATTTCTGAACCCTATTCTATTTCTATGTTATTAACAGGCTAAGGGATCATTTCGTCACCATGGATGATCACTTCCCCTCCCACGTAGGGTAGATTGATCTCATGATGGATAGGTGATGAAACTGCCCTCAGTTGAGCTAACTAAGACCTCCCTAGTATTAAGTTGAATCCAAGCATCTCCTTGATGACAATAAATGTTGCGTCTATGGGGAATTGATCCCTTGCCACAAAGTTAATGTGCACTATCTCCTTGACTTGAATTTGTGCCCCGTTGAACGACTTTAGACACGACGTCGTTGTAGGACTAATCTGATCGATCAGGCCTAGTTTATCCACTATGGGATATGGGATGATATTAGTCCTCGTCATCTACATGTACTCTCCGGATTCAGTGTTGGCCAACCCAGATGGTGATGAACATGGGCACTGTTATCACTTGACTCTTTTCTAGGTCGTCCTTAATGGATTTATCGCAAAAGGTCAACAGGGTAGGCCTAGGTTTTTCAGCGGTGAGGGGAAGCATAATGGAATAAATTGCTTCTTCATCTACTAGCAGGTTCTCATCCATGGGTATGGACGTTAGCATACGAACCATGGCCTCACGATGTTTCTGGGACGTCATGAGTAAGTCATAAAGGCTCAATGTTGTATTTTTTTGCTTTAGAGCCTGTTTGACTTGTGTAAATGTGTCGAAGAGATCCCGCCCATGATCTAGCTGTTTGTCACCCTTTTCCTCTTCCATTCGCCCCAAGAGGAAAATTTCTCGAGGAAGAGTGGTATCTAGTTGAGGACTGTGTTTTTTTTGGCTAGGAGGAGATGGTCGTGTTTGTGAAACTTTGTTCTTTTTAGGAAGTGGGACTAAGGGCACAGAAGTGAGGGGTTTAGGATTGGGAAACCCCAACATAAGATGGTCCTTGGTCATATCAATTGTCATACCCCCTTCTCCATTTCTATTAAGTTGGGATTGGAGGGTTGACTTGGAGATTTGTCCCTACATAGGAGGGGCAACTAATGGTTTTGGCACCCTGATGACAAAGGATTCTTTAGGAGTAGGCGCGGGCTAGGCCGCGACTTTACCAATAGCAGGCTGTTGAGCAATGGTCTGAGAAGGGACTTGAAGAACAAAATATTGCCTTGGAGCACCACTTGTCGATGCTGATGGACCCTCTATTTGGGGTGAGTGAGGGGATACTCGCAATACAAAGGGCTACTTCGGCTATGCCTGACAATCGCCCTCTACACCTACCACGTTGATAGTGTACCTTGCGTTATTTCCATTTAATGGGTCTTGGTACACATGCATGGCTTGGTTTTATGGGCATGTTGGACTACTATTATCTAAGATCAGGTCACCTTGATCGATCAGACGTTAAATGTCATCTTTCAATGCCCAGTAGTAATCTGTGTCATGACCACACAATTGATGGTAGTCGCAATACCAGTCCAGCTTGAAGTTCTGGGGGACTGGCGATTCGTTAGGTTGGGCCAAGGAGGGTTTTTTGAGCAGCTTGCAATGGTTCCTATGATGTTTCAAAGCTTCCTTAGACACCGTCTTGTGTCGAATATGGCCAGTTCCCAGTAATTTCTTTAGGACTTCAAAAGGCTTTACAAGTAGGGTCGCGTAATTTGAGCAATCCTTACGCTCAAATTTAGGCCTCAGCTATAGAGGTGCTTCAATGGTAGAAGGAGTTTCTTGATTAGTACCTTTTGAGCTAGTTGTCAGCTTAGCAGGCTCCGCGGGTGTTTTTTTGTTATTTTTTTCCTTCTTGGCCCCTTCGGCAACCGCCGCTACTGTCGTTGTCATGGATTTTCCTTTATCCTTACCTTTGCTATGGGCATTTTTGTAGATCACATACGTAGGATCTTTGCTAGCCTCCGTCGTGTCTTGGATGCTCTTATTCTAAGCAAATCCTTGGCTGAGGGAGCAAGGACCTAGGTAATATAGCTTAGACTTGATAAAGTCGTTAATTGCCCCTTTGAAGATTGCCAATAGATGGGCCTCCGCGATGGGTTCACGGATTTCATTCAAGCTAGCGCTCCACCGCTGTATAAACTTTTGAATCAACTCGAGCAGGTTTTGCTTGACTCCCATGAGCTGGTCCAACATGACCTCCAGCTTTAGGTTGTACTTGAAACGAGTCACAAACTGAGTTAATAGCTCTTCCAAAGTTAAAATGGAAGCATGTGGGAGTGCTCGATACCAGTCTAGAGCTTTACCCGTTAAGGACATAGGAAAGACATGGATGATAGTATGTGGCCATTATTGCAATAGCAACGATTTTGATCTAAAAGTAACTAAATGAACATTGGGATCGCCTTCCCCATTGTATTTTGTAAAATGGGGGAGTGGCATCCTAGGAGGTAACAACAAAACAGGCACTACCGGGCTAATAGGATCATCATGGTAAAAATCCATGACTTGTACTGTGTCAGAACCAGTAGCTTTGAGGCATTTAACTTCCTCTGTAAGGGTCTGAATATGCTGGAAGGCTTGATCCAAACCCGTAGATGGAGAGGTCATTTGTGGAATGACAAGAGGAGCTATGTTGGGTGGCAAAATAAGGGTGGCCGCCATCGGTTGTGTCATTGGATACACTATTTTCGTGGCCGAGTGCACAGAAAACAACCTTGTAATAGGGTTTCGTACCTGCAGGACCTAGCTTTGATGAAAGGCGAGATGGGACATCTGCGTAGGATGTACAACAAGAGGCATGTTTGGAACCCCCCATGCTATAGTAGCAAGCCCTGTCATGTGAGTCGAGATAAAGGTGGGTGTTGTAGGTAATTGTGAAGTAGGTATTGCGTGCACATGCAGTGGTATGGGCGCACATGCACGATGAGATGGATTAGGTAATTGCACCTGCTGAGGTATGATTTGTGATGGACCTTTGTCCGAAAGGATAGTCAAAGAGAGAAAATGTAGGTGCGGCAAGTGTGGGACTCGATTAGTATTAGATAATGTTAGGGGTGTGGTGACCATGAACAACGGATTTACGCAGGACGTCGTGGAGGGAGGGGCCATGGTGAAATCAGCGTGACTACCTCCCTCAGAGTGGAAGTCTAGATTGTCTTGCCTGTCATGAAGCGTTTCATCTTGAAACAACTCCTCTCGTTGTTCTGTTGATGTCTTAGCCATCATCATTTGATCTAAAATCCACTTTTGTTGATCTGTTAGGGATATGGTGGTGTTATGTGAAGGAATAAATTCCCTCCCATTGTAGTACATGAACTCATATTCTCATTTTTCTTCGAGTTCTTGTGGATACATGGGCAGGTTCACTACTAGTTTAGCATAAAGGAAATTTTATTGTTCCCTATGCTAATCATGTTCCTCAGGCTCTTTATTTTGAAGCCTGAGGGAGCAGCATGGTCACACCGGACTAATTGGAGGCTCGACCACAGGAGGCATAACTTGCATGGTCCAAGTGTTCTCGAGGTTGGCAGTGTCAACAGTGGTAGTTGATGTAGTCATTCTCTACGTGGTTGAGAAGTAATGATGATAAGGATAAAGATCGCAAGGGCAAAGGTAAACTAATGTAATAATCGGGGCTTTCTATCATGTAGGATTCCAAAGAAATTGTCGAAGCGACCCATTTGCACCACACAATCCCATAAATAACCTCGGAGGTATTATGTTTACGTTGATTGACAATGGGTATAGAAAGCTTACAAGACTACCCGTAAAGTACGGATTGGATATGAAGGCCCTCCTTCTAGCGCCAAAAAACTGTAATGATGGAAAAGGTTGGTCGTTGGAAATACCAAGTGAGAATCCATGTACACAGTTCCAGGCCCAGATCCATGCGAGGACCGTGCTGGAGAAGATGAATTCGAGGTGCCCTAAACGGTCTTGTCAATCAAACAGGGACTTACTTAGTCAGTAAAATTTTTGTGATATTTGGATGACAAAATGATGATTTTTATAAGAAGATATAATATCGTTAACCTCGAAGGTAATTGAAAATGATGTAATCGATTTCAAATGATTTGCAAAATTCATATAGATAGGACACAAGAGATCGAATTTAGAAAGCGGGAAATCCCAAGATCTAGGATTTAACTCACGAACAAAATATATTGGATACAATGATTATAGGTAGACTTCAGTTTAGGCGAAGCACGTGCCAACAACAAGAAAGCTATTTAAAGATAAAGCAAGCAAAGGTAGATCTACCTTGTTCTAGCCAATATGGGTACAAGGAGGTCAGACTCGAAGCAGAATATCTATTAACTGACTATTTCTGATCAAGGATTCTTGCCAATCACCTTCGATGTTATTACGATCACTGATCCTCTTTTGCTCTCTTGTCAATTCTTTGCCAAAAGTTGTCAATGATTGCTAATGGAAGAAAATTGCTCACGGAGAAAATTTGTCAATCTCAGGAAAAATTTTTGCCCACCCTTTGATCTTTGTCAACTGGAATATTTATAAGGTTAGGGTTAGGAGAAAAATGTGGTTTAGATGATATGTGTCGTGAACCTATAAGATGTCGTTGACTTGATGCGTTTTTTTTAAGCTTGCGGTGCCACGCTGTATTACGCTCTACGGCATAATGCATCATAAACCACTCTTATTGGAGCTTTTGTGACAAAATGTTCTTTCATTATGCTGCATCATGCTAGATTACACTGCATCATGCTAGATTACGCTGCGTAGCATAATTCATCATAAAATAGCAAATCTAAAAAAATTGAAGTGTTGTTGCTGCGCTTCCTTTGTTTCTGTTCAGTTCTTCTGGGGTTTATTACGCTACACTGTGTAATGCAGTGTAATAGGCCCCTTACCCAAAACAGAAAACTTGCTGAAATGTGTAGCATGCTACAGATCGTTGCTTAAGCCTTGAGATTTTGCTAGGTTTTCGAGGTCCTAAATTTTTGCCATCTCTATTGTTGCGATGGACTGCCTTCTGACATTACACTATGTTATGCGACGTTACGCTATGTTGCATAATGCAGCGTAATATGCCAAAAGTTAAAATTTTCGTAACATAGAAAGCTTGCAAAGTTGAAAGCTTACCGTTGTGCACCCCTAGTCTTGTTCTATCCTCTAGAGTTTATTACGTTGCACTGAGTAGCATGGCGAGATAGACCTTTAGCTAAAAAGAGAACTTGCTAGGCCGCATCTTGTTGCAAATCTTTGCCTGAGTAACAAGATATTGCTGAATTGTTGAGGCCTCAAATGTTTCAAGGTGTTTCAAAGATGACATCAAGAGCAAGGATGAACTCCCTTCCATTTTGGTGGAGGAACTTGAAGTTACGTTTATCTTCAACTTCCTGGTAATCTAAGGGTAGATTCACTTGAACTTTTGCATAGAGGAAATCATATTTCTCTACATCTTGTGCCAAACGCTCTGGTGACAACTACCGTAGCCTAAGAGACTATTGTTGTACCAGCACTGGGCTGAGTGGTCGCTCAAGACCTATCACATGTTGGACAGAGTAGGGTACCTCTAGGTTAGAGGTGAAAACTGTTGTGGTAACAAGATTCAATTTTTTTTATGAGAAAGTGTAAGAGAAGAGGTTGAAACAGGATACGCTGGGGAGTGTTGGAAACTGGTTTCCTTCACTATCACATCTACTACGCTGAATAGGATGCAGGCAACGTAACACAATGGGCAGTGTATCACGATGGGTGTTACGTAGTAGACAACGTAACATGGTAGAGAGGTGTTATGCAACAAATAGCATAACACTGTAGATGGGTAAGTAGTCAGCGTATGACATTGATCAAGTCGCTACACCACACAGGACGCAGACATCATAGCATAGTTGACAAAGTAACATGGTACAGTAAATAGTTGGAGGCTTTCATCCTGCAGGGTTCTAAAGGAATCGTCGTTGCGACCAATCTGCACCACCTAGTGCATAGACAACCACATGGGTGTCACGTCTACACTAGTAGGTGATGGGGTATAGACAGCATGCAAGATTACCTGTGATGTGTAGAAAGGGCACAAAGAAGGCCCTCCTTCTAGTGCCAAAACCTGTAGTGATCGAAAACGTCGATGGCTAGAACACCGAGAGGTTACCAGGCATATAGGCTAACCCCGGATTTGTGCAAGGGTTGTGCTGGAGAAAAAAAATAGAAACGAGATGCCCTAAGTGGTCTGGTCAATCAGACAGGGACTTAACTAGTGTAGAATAACCTTTCATAAATAATTGTTTTAAAGATGTTGTGTATGAATTAAGCGATAAATGTAAACTAATAAGCAATGATGCAAAATATGGTAATAGAAAAACAAGATGAAATAGGCTTGAGTGAGAGAGTGCATTGCCCCAAGATTGGGGAATTTGATATTTGTTTGGCTAAAGGATATGTACAATAGATGGGAAGTATGGATGGGCACATCTTACAATGGAACAGTATGGTCATAGGTCTTGGACTATTACCAGCGACCTACTAACAAGGACTGAAGAGCTGGTGCTTCTTGGGCTAGAAGAGATTGGGAGATGCTACTACTAGGGCTTGCTACTTGTTAACTGTCTGCTAGCCAATATTTTTGCCAAAGCCAATTGCTAGAAAGCCAAATGCCAAAAAATGCTACTTGCAAGAGAGCCAAATGCCAAAAAATGCTACTTGCAAGAGAGCCAAATGTCAAAAAATGCTAATCTTTGAAGCCAACCCCTTGAACATTGTGCGCTGGAATATTTATAGAGCCAGGGGTGGGAAAGAAACATGGTTTAGATGCCACGTGTCTTAGGTCCCACATGGTGCAGACGTAAATGTGTCATACTGCTGTGTAGTGCTATGATGCAAATGTAATGTTGAGCATGAAACCTACTATGTTGTTACCATACTGTTCAAGCTGCATGTGCCAAAATCTAGGGAACTAATAACATTGTTATAAAAGATGCCAACAATGAATCCAAAATGAAGCCTGTGCTTTAGGACTACATCTTCCCTACTCTTGCGAGCAAGGTCAAGCATAGGGACACACTTGGCGATAATCAAGGGGGTGAAAAACAAAGCAAACTTGCTGATCCTATTTTTTGAAGAGATGTCAGGACGGGAGTAACCATTGTCAAAAAATTCTACAACTAAATGGAGATATCCTAATGCTTCCATGCAATTTTTATGCTACTTATGCTACCCAACGTATCGGTGTAGCATAAACACTTGCATGCTATGCTTCATAGCATAGCCACCAGTCTTGAGAGAAATCTTACCTGAAAGCCAAGAGTACTTGTCTAGGGCCTAGCTAGCCAAGAAGCTTCTGTAATTGACAACCCTACCTTCCATGTTGAAAGGTCCTAGGACCTACAAAGTTCATCCTTGGGATGCTTTCATGCTTTGTGTCCTTGCTATGATGTGCTATGTTGTGTAGCATAGCACAGCGTAGTAGCCAATGTGACATGAATTCCTTTTTTGATCTACGATGCTTTGTCAAGAAAATTTTCTTGAAACCCAAAGGCAAAGTGGGACAAGCAATCTTAGAGGTCATAGTAAGGCCAAGTGTAATTCTTTTGCTGGAACCACTTGGCAGAGTACCTTTGTGTGTTCTGTCCCTACTATGTTGTGCTACGCTGCATAGCATAGCACCTAGTTTGGCTTGGATTATGACTTAACTTGTAAATGCTTTGTCATGGGATGTCATTCATGTCCTAGCGTGGTAGCAGAGCAAGAATTTTTGATAGTTAAAGCATGGGTAAATATGCTTACTCCATCAAAGCAATTTGAGTAGGAGTATCATCACAATAAATCCTTGCTATGCTACATAGCATAGCACAGCGTAGCACTCAAACTGAGATGATTTCTGATAAAAATTACCACATTTTCCTACATCATGTTGCTCATGCTTTAAGGATGAAGTGGGTAGATGTCCTGGAGGGCTGAGTCATTGTTAATCTGCATCTTTGGTGACTGATCAATCTTCTCAAGGCCTGCTATGCTGTGTAGCGTAACAGGTTCTTATGGTTAGAAAACTTTTCAAACTGTTTAGTCCATCTTGAACACTTTCAACGGTTCCTAGCATGGTAACTGGGTAGACCATCAGCTGGGTCAAGTGTCAAGCTAGGCAGGCTAGAGGATGTAGCAAGCTTGTCACCCCAGGAGATAGAAAATTTTCCAGACTGTATGGTCTACGTCTAGTGCCTCTTTTGTGCAAATGGACCTTGTGGCTCGGTGTTACGTTGACTATGCTGCAGAGGGTGGCAGACATGCTCAGAGGTAGCTTTGCAGGCATTAGGAATTCTAGGGTGTCATGTTATCTGCATGGTCTAATGCGCCATCATGCTTGTAGGGATCTTTGCACAAATTCTATGACTACTGAATCATGAGAGTCCTGAAATTTATGGTGTTTCACGCATAACCTCAACCTCAGGAGTTTGTAGGGCCCATAGGTGACTAATGATTGATGGAAGTTAAGGACCAAAACTTAGAAGATTCTACCTAAGAATTCAAATACGTCAAACCAAGACATGGAATCAAGAACATGGACACCGATAGTGAGGTGAGTTATGGATAGCATAAATGGATGATGGAGAATGTGGAATGGAATTCCAAACTAAGGTCGTAAGAAGCCCCTTGTGAAGTTCATGTCTAAAAATGACCAAAGAAGACCCATCCTTATTCCAAACCAAAATGAATTTTATTCAGTGACTTTGCATTGCCACTCCAAGACCGATCCAGCCCCTTAATATACCAGAGTGCTTCCACAAACAACCACCATTTCATAAAGAGAAGAAAAAAGAAGTAGGAAGTGAGAGAGGGCCTTAATTAGAGGGGACCTTCAGCTATGGGTACATGTCTTTCTAGTTCCATAACTAGTGCTTTGAGCCCATTTATTTGGCTAAGGGATGTGCTTTGAATTCCCATCATGTTATTTTTCTTTTCTTTTCTTTTTGGATGAAAGCCACACCATGCAAAGACTTTATTTGACTTCCTATTTAGTGGTTGGAATGAAATAGTAAGAAGTCCATGAAAAATACTCAAGCACTCAAGCAAGCATAAGAGTACAAAGAGTACTGAGTTTCCTTGAAGTCACACCTTCTTCAAACTTTTGAATCCTTTCCAATTCCAAAAACTACCAAGGTCACAAATTTATTAAAAGTTGATTTAATGAAAGGGACCTTAAACATCTAGAATAAGGAAAACAATAGAATTTGTGGATGATTGGATGTCATGGACTCACTGATTATTCCATGAAGAAGAATCCATGATTGAGTCATTAGTACAAAAATTCAAAAATAGAAACCAAATGGTAGCAAACCAAACATTAAGTACAAACCACCATTAGTAGCAACTATAGCACCATTGTGTCTTGTTGACAATAAAGCACTTTTATTAGCAAAAATTTGAGAACCACACTTAAATAAAGCAAAAAAAATAAAGTATAGAAGAGAGTGTGAATTATTCAATAAAGATTCAAATGTGCTAATGATGGTGTAAAACAAAAAAATGGTGTAAAATGAAAAAAAATTAGAAATCAATAAGTTGTAAAATAAATAAATTGCAAAATAAAAAATTTTGAAAACAAAAAGAATAGAAAAATTGAGGAGCTAAATGGATTATTAGCATGGATGACCATCTCCCTCACAATTTAGTTAGAAGGAGGAGATCCAAAAAATTGAATGTGTTTGTTCATCCATTGAGGTAGTTGTTGCACTAGCTTGTCTTCATTCTAGAAAAAGCTTCACTTGTTGGATGTTGACCAACTACTTTGTATTTGGGCTTTCAGGTTTACATATGGTTATGGACTCAGAATGAAAGGTTTCAATAATTATTTAAGGTCCTTCCCACAATGTTTAGAATTTTGTTTTCTAAGGCACATGTGTGTGATTCTAGTATATAAACTTATCTCTCAGTGGGAATTTCACTTTTTATATTCTTTGGTCATTTCATTACTTGTTGAATGCCTTGTGCACTTCATTCAAAGATAGGGCCACCAATCGATTTTTATCTAGCATGTTGAGGTTGATTAGTCTTTTTTTTGTGCTAAAGTGAGGTCAAGATTTAGATCACAAGTTGTTGACAATGTACAAAGCTTGGATTAAATTGAAAGTGTTGGGAGTTTTCTATACACTAGCTCATAGGGAAAGTAGCTAATAAGAAGTTTCCATGTTGAGCGGTAGGCCCATACGGAATCATTGAGTTTTATGCTCAAGTCTCTTCTATATTTGCTTATGGTCCTTATTAGGATCTTTGTGATCTCCTAGTTAGTTACTATTGCTTGACCATTGGATTGGGGGATGATAGGATGTTATTCATTTATGTTCAACCCCTAAGCGTTGCATTAACTTTCTAAAAGTGGAATCTATAAAATGAGTTCTATTGTTAGAAATTAGTGCACATGGCACCCCAAACTTATTTACAACATGCTGTTGTACAAACCTAGTAGCAGTGGATGATGTACAATTGGTGATGGCTACAGCTTCTACCCACTTGGTGTAGTAATCAACTACTACAATGATATACACCTTTCTATTGGACATGGGTGTGATGAGACCCATAATGTCATTGCCCCATATGTCAAAGGACTCTAGTGGTTGAATTCACTGTTGAGGATCCTCCATTTGTGTCGTCATCCCATCATCTCATTAATAGCATTCACAAGATTAGACAAACTAGTGNTCACTGTTGAGGATCCTCCATTTGTGTCGTCATCCCATCATCTCATAATAGCATTCACAAGATCAGACAAACTAGTGGGAATCCCTAAAGATTGTGGGCCAATAGTATCCTACGATCAGGATTTTTATGGTCATGTAGCTCCTTGCACAGTGGCCTCTGCAAGGTCCTTCATGAGCATCTTGGAGAACACACAATTCATCTTCATCAAGGACACACCAACAAATCAAGCTATTAGTGCACACCTTGTAGAGGTGTCCATTGATTTCCATGAAGTATTTGGCTCGATGAAAAAATTGTTGCTTCTTGCTAAAGTCAAAATCTTGTGCCACCTCCTGAGTGAGAAGGTAAGTGAGGATGTCATTGTACCATGTTGTTTCTATGGGCACTTGGTTATTTATTGCTCTTGTAAAGAGGAGTTCATCTAAAAATTGATCAAAGAGTGGGCTCTCCTCCTCTTTTTTATCCCATATTAATCAAGAAAGGTGGTTAGCAACCACATTCTCAATTCCTTTTCTATCTACCATCGTGAGATTCAATTCCTACAAGATCACAAGCCATCATATAATACAAGGGCTCATTGTCAACTTTTTCATCAAGAAGCAAATGGCACTGTGGTCTATGTGCACAAAAACTTTATAGCCAAGCACATAGTGCCTAAAATTTTAAAGGGCATACATCACTATCATTAGTTCCTTTTCATTTATGGTGTAATTCAATTGTGCACCCACAATGCTTTACCTAGTGTAGTGGATGTAGTATGGATGTTTTTTATTGTCCAACTATGTCAACACTACTCCCAAAGCATAATTAGATGCATCCATCATTATGTGAAATGGTCTGGACCAGTTTGGTGCCCATAGAATTGGAGTTTATATGAGTTTTTCCTTCAAGTGTTGGAATGCATGTTTTCACTCCTTGGTCCAAATGAATGGAGCATCTTTCTTTGACAACTCAACCAAAAACTTTGCAATCTTAGAGAAATTCTCTATGAATCATCAATAGTAACCAGTATGTTCAAGGAATGATAGAATGTCTTTAACTATCTATGGTTGACATGTTATTTCTTAGATGACCCTTATCTTCTTCAGGTTTGCCTCAATCCCTTCTTGTAAAATTTGGTGATCCAACACAATGCCACCTTAAACCAGGAGATGACTCTTTTGCCAGTTGAGCTACAAATTTGTTTCCACACATCTTTTCAGTACTTGCTCAAGGCAGTCCATGGCTTGCTCAAATGTAGCTCTATAGGTGGAAAAGTCATCCATGAAGACTTCCACACCACTACTAATCTACTACTGGAAAATACTAAGGAATAGGTGTTGAAATGTTGCAGGGGCATTACATAGACCAAATGACATCTTACAATATGCAAAAGTCCCTTAGGGACTTGTGAATGTTGTCTTGGCCTGATCTTCTGATGTAATTTGAATTTTCTTATAGCCATTGTAACCATCCAAAAATCTATAATAGTAATGCCAAGATGATGAAGTGTCATTTAGTCAATGAGTCGACTGGGCCACGTATACGAGGCCGTGTTGACGCAGGCCTGTCGATGCAACCTCCTTGCGTCGACATGGCCCCGTTTACACAGCCACCTTTCTCAACCTATAAATATGAGGGCCTTCCACCTCATTTAGGCATCTTTCTGAGTAGTTGTAGTGAAGCTCTTGTAGTTTTTTCCCACAAGAGATAGAATATTTTCCAAGTGCCCACAGCAGGTGTAAGAAAAGTGATTGGATCTTTATTCGAGCGTTGATGTATCTAAGCCCATTAGCGTGATGGCAATAAAGACGAACTGTTCAAGCAATCCTTGCAGCATTTGGACTTAGTTATTTTATGCAATTAATAGTTTAATATGTTTATGCTTTATTAGTTACTTTTTAATTACTTATGTTTTCATTATTGTAATTTCAATCACTATTGTTCATTCATAGTTTGTTAAGGCCATAAGTACGACCATCTCAAACGTAATCCAAATACTTGGTAAGCCGAGTGACACTTAACGTTTGATAACCTAGGAGTGTTAGGAGATGGGACCAGATACTTATGTTAGGAATAGTTAAGATTTAGATTAAGATAATTTTAGATTAATTAATATTCTATCCTTATTTTCCAAAATGATTAGTTGCCAAAAAGATAATTAAAAAGATATAAAAATCATTAGCCTTAGTCTCACTTAACCAATGTAAACAGAACTTCATAAGTGAGATTAGGATGACAACGACCGTTCTAACCCAAGGTTTCACTGGTTAGAAGTCTGGTGTATGTTAAGTGCTTACAGTCT
>MNCI01034627.1:26855-68433 GCA_015680685.1 Gnetum montanum | reverse complement strand
GGTCATCCAAGGAATAACCCGCCAACCAAGTACCGTCAAAGATGTGCAGTCATTCCTTGGGCATACTGGTTACTACCGGAGTTTCATAGAGTGATTCTCAAAGATAGCCAAACCATTAGTAGAACTTACAAAGAAGGATGCTCCATTTTTTTGGACCAAGGAATGCGAGTCTGCATTCCAAGCACTGAAACAAAAACTCGTAGAAGCTCCAGTTCTACGGGCACCTAATTGGTCTAGACCTTTTTACATTATGACAGATGCCTCCAACTATGCCTTGGGAGCCGTGCTTACACAGTGTGATGATCAGAAACGTCCATATTATATCCACTGTGCAAGCCGTACAATTGTGGGTGCACAGCTAAACTATACCACCACTGAGAAGGAATTGATGGTGGTGGTGTTGGCATTAGATAAATTCTGGCACTATGTGCTTAGATACGAGGTGTTTATGCACACTGACCACAGTGTTATCCAGTTCCTAATGAACAAACCAACGGTGAGCCCCCATATAATCTGGTGGCTGGTGATTCTTCAGGAGTTCGATCTTACCATGGTAGATAGAAAGGGGATCAAGAATGTGGTTGCTGACCACTTGTCTTAGTTACAATGGGATGACACAAAAGACGAGGAGCCTTTATCTAATCAGTTTCCAGATGAACTCCTCTTCACAAGCATTGTTGATCCTCAAGTACCTAAGGAATCTCCTTGGTTTCACCACATCCTCACCTACCTTACAACCCAGGAGCTGCCAAAGGAATGGAACCATTGGCAGAAACAACAGTTTCTCCATAAGGCCAAGAATTTCATGGAAATCAATGGCCACCTCTACAAGGTGTGCGTAGACAGCTTGGTTTAATGGTGTGTCCCTGATGATGATACACTACGCATCCTCCAAGATGCTCACAAAGGCCCTTGTCGGGGCCACTATGCTAGACGTCGAATGGCCATTAAAATCCTACTTGCAGGGTATTACTGGCCTACACTTTTCAGGGATGCACAATGGTTTGCCTGCTCCTGCGAACGATGCCAAAGAGATAGTGGGATGTCGACACATTTGGAGGGACCTCAATAGTGAATCTAGCCACTGGAGCCCTTCGACATCTGGGGTATCGACTTCATGGGACCCATCACCCCCTTGTCAAATGGAAAGGCATACATCATCGTGGCAGTGAAATACTGTACAAAGTGGGTAGAAGCGACAGCCATCATTGACTGTTCTTCCAACACCGCTGCATGATTTATTCAACAACAAATTGGTACCAAGTTTGGAGTGCCACGTGAACTCATTTATGATAATGGGACTCACTTCACGGGTGTCACTTTTTGAAAACTCATGCAACGCTTGGGGGTAACACATAAATTCACAACACAGTATCACCCCCAAGCCAACGGGTAGGCCAAATTCACTAATAGGAAGATCACCAAGATCCTTACTCGAACCATTAGCAAATACAAGAGGGATTGGAGTACCAAGCTTAAAAATGCCCTATGGGCCTATCGCTCCACTTGGAAACTTCCTGTAGGGTACTCTCCCTATGAGTTAGTGTACGAAAAGTTGCCAACACTTCCAATCCAAGCAGAACTTCAGATACTATCCATAGCTAGTGACCTCGACCTTGACCTACCACTAGCACAATGTGAACGACTAATCAACTTGAGTGTTCTAGATGAGAACCGATTAGTGGCCCTATTTTCAAATGAAACCCATAAGGCCTATAACAAGAAACGACATGATCTTAGGATTCATAAGGTCACATTTAGATGTGGAGACAAGGTATTGTATTGGAACCCCTCACATGTATCCCAACCAACAAAGTTTCAAACACTATGGGAGGGACCTTATATTGTCTCCAAAACCTTCCCATCTGGGGCCTTTCTCATCCACAAACTTGGGGATCCTACTAGAACATAGTTAGTCATCCGCCAATAATTAAAACCTTTCCATGAGCTCCACATGACCAGTGCCACAGCCTCATCATAAGCTGGTTGCCCTCGTTCCATTTTTCGTGTCTCCTCCTTCTACCTAGTCGTGGGGGAGGCCATCATCCCTGCTAATCCATTTCCCTACACACCTCACCATTTTATCATTTTTTGTTTTCCAATTATTTTTTTTAAAATTTTTTTGGTTTTACATTTCTTTGTTTTATCCTTCTTTTTGTTTTACAATTTTTGTTTTACACTTTTTGTTTTACACTTTTTGTTTTCCACTTTTTTGTTTTTCACCATTGTTCATACGTTTGCACATTATTTATTTTTTTTGTAACTATCTATTTTTTTTTTTGCATAATGGCAAATGTCATCGTATTGTCTTTAGACATTCGACACGGTCGATTTTCGTTACAATGGGTATTGTAATAGTCTTCCTCGTTATCTGGCTCCCGCCATTGCATGGTTGTCCTTGGATTTTACATTGTGTTCACTTCATAAACTCGATAGTGAGTCCATGTCATTCGCCCATTCACCATTCCATGGTTTTCCTTTTCTTGCGAACATGTAACCCCTTCACTTAAAAACATTTTAATTAATGTGTGACTTGTGTAGTTCCCAGACTGAGGGATGGCCCAATGGTTTGAATCGAGTGTGACTTCAAGGGGAATGCTTTATTCGTTGTTCTGTTCTGTTCCCCGGGTTGTTAGTGTGTCCTCACGGATTTCCTCCCACTCCAAGTGTCTCTCCATGAAAGCTTCTAGGCAATTTGACCTTGCATGGTGTGGTCCTCACTGAAAAAAATTCAAAAATTGAAAAAAAAAAGAGAAAAAGAAGCAAAAACAAAATAAACAAATAAAATGAGGATTCAAAGCACACCCCTTGATTGAATGCATGTAAACACACATGGGCCTTCGCATGGTATGGTTCCCCTGCACAAAAGAAAAGAAAAATGAATCGTGGGGGAATTCAAAGCACACCCCTTAGACTGCCTCTCATGGGCCATATGCTTTAGTTATTGGACTTCCTTGGTCCACTCTAACTTCATCCCATTTCACTTCCTTCTTCTCACGTTTCCTGGAGTGGTGGTTCTCTGTGGGGTCATTCTTGTTTCCTTGGGGGATGGTCAGGCCTTCGTTTATTGCTGCGATGTCACTGATGGTGGATGGTTTTGGGTCTACCCTCAAGAAGGTTTTATCACGTCACTTAACCACAATCGCACATGGGGTTTCATGTGGCCAACACTCAAAATTTCCATTCTCTCCTCTCCCTCTATTCCTACTTCTCTCCATACTCACCTCACTACCCTTTTTATGTTTTGTGTGTTCGTCATGTTTTCTATAGGTCTCTCATGCCTTGGCGGGTTATCTTGGTTTGGAGTCTTAACAGGCCAACACCAATTCTTGGCACCTGGGCCCACTGACCTTGGTGTTGCGGGTACGCAGGGGCTACAAAGGTTGTTGCCTGCTATGGGGAGGACCTACCTACATATTTCTAGTTCTGCTTGTTAAGCCTCCCATCCTTTGGATTTCTTGGTTGACTAGTTTCAGTGTCCCATCGTTCGATTTCGGCCTCGCGGAGTTCTTTTTCAATCCTGTTCTCCAATTTTGTCTCTTTTTCATACTTAATTACCTTCATCATATCCTCAGCCATGATCAGGCCTTTTCTGCATTTCAATCACCTAAATTTGAGCTTTCAAATTCATCATTTCAGGTGTTTTATGGGTTGGTCAACACTGGTCCACGGGTGAACAGTGCTATGTATACGGGGCCCCGTATACGTAGTGCCTGCGTATACGCGGCCCTGTCGATGTAGCGCCCAACCCCTATATATACCCCACCGCACTTCTTCATTTTTCATCATTTGGAATCCAAATTGAGGGGATTTTTTGCCATTTTTTCTGCCTAACCCTTCCCACCGCACCTCCATTCCATCGCATATCCACATCAACCTGTCCTTGCCCTTTTTACGCACCCAGAGGTATGCTCTTAGTCGTGGGGGGCTAGTGCCTTTATGTACTTAAATAATTAATTAATTAGTTTGTTAATTATGAAAACTTTGGCCCTAACCCCTAACTTAATGCTCTAGGAAACTTAATGGTGTGCCTATGTCATTAACATAACTTGGTCAAACTAAGAAAGTATATATGGACCATCTTAAATTACTTATGAACGGTCTAATGGATGGTTATGGTTTATTACAGATGGCACCCAAACTGAGGCACCCAAGGGACGAAGGACCATCACAACCAAGGGACAAGCACCCACGCACAAGAAGGGGATGAGGAGTGCAACTGCCAAAGTATGCAAAGGGTTCTCATGCAACTAGGCCCTTCCACAAAAGACCTAACGTGGAATCTGTTCACCAGATTCCCGATGAGGAGATTCCCGGCAAGCAATCGCTCGGAGATGAGACTCCTGGGATAGCACTGTGGCTTGAGGTCACCCTGACCCAAGTCTACCTTGATGCTATCACGCTACGCGAGGTGCAACAGATGGTCCTCCAAGAGTTAAATTTTGGACCATTCCTCGATAATGCTCCAAAATATGTGAGACTCCAATTGCAAGATTCTCCGATGTGGCCAATTATTACAACCAGTGGTGAGTGGTACTTAGGAGAAACCTATCTCTTCTGGACGAATCGACAACCAAGGTCAAGAGTAAGAATCAAAGACATTTATGTCTCTTACTCTTCAGAAGCAATAGCGCAAGCTGTTGGGTTGCCTAAAATTAGGGTAGATGTGGCAGAAATTTCAAAGCAGGCTGATCCAAAGGTGAAGGCGCAATGGATCCAATGGTGCTATGCGGTAGAGTGCAAGGAATTTGGCTCCCTAACCACAACGAAGAGAGTATACTCCAAGATAGCATCTTACCATTTGAATCCAATGGTAAGACCTAGCAAAATCACAACCTTCTCTACTCTTGCATGTGCCGCCTTGAGTGGGAAATTTCCAATGAGTCTTCCACAACTGTTGTTTCTGGAGATTGAAAAAAGGTTTGCTGAGAACAAACGTGGAAGATGAGCTCTCCCCTTTTCCTACCTAATCCAAAAGTTATGCAAATGGGCAGGGATAGCAAGGTATTCTAATGATATAATCCGGCGCATCCTAATTGCCTCGTGGAGAGAAATGATGAAAGAGAAAACATCTGCCGCCACACAGATAGAGGAAGAGTAGCAACCACCTCCACCACCTACACAAACAATGTAGCTAGGCTCGCAAAACAAAGTAGAATACATCTACGAGATCCAAGAAATGCTCTTGAGGCTGCAAGAGCAATTTGGTAGGACTGGTGGAGGAGAAGATACTTCAGTCTATCATCCTACCATGAGCCACCTGGAGCAAGTGTCTCAATCAGTCTACTTGCTTGAAAGGGCAGGGCTGATATTCTTCACTGCCTAAGCACCAATTCCACCTAGAATAGATCTAAGCATCTGAGATGTATCAACTGCAACACAACAGTTATTCCCTGAAATCTCATGGAATGCTGCTACTTTCTTAGTACACTTGGAAGATGGTGAAGAGGCAACAGTCCTAGTGATGCAGCACCAGGGATAGGAAGTTGTGCCCAAAGTGGTTGCTAATACAATTGCTACGGTCCTCAATGCACCGGTAGCACCTGTACCAAACATTCATGGACTACAAGATGTACAAGTATCTGCTGGAACTTTGCATAGCAAGATTGATGCAGCCCAACATGAAGAATTGTTGGACCGACTGGTGGGAACCAGGCAACCACTTCTAGATGTCTTCGACCTTCCAGACAACATCACTACAAGCCAGTTGAAGCTGCTATCAGAAAGGGGAAAGAGCATCATCTTGGAAGGGCAACTAGAAACTGCTCAAGCCGCTTGTCAGCGCTTGGCAATGGAGGTTGCCCAATTAAGAGTCCAGCTTGCCGATCCAGCCATCCTCAACCATGAAATCACCAGAGATGAAGCTTTTCAACAACTTTAGCTTAAACTTCAGGTTGTTAAGGATGTGCGAGAGACGGTGATCCTCGACAAGTCCATAGCAGATGCCTGAGCATATTACTTAGAGAAGGACTTGGCAGGGGTTCACCAGGAGAATGTGCAGCTAATTGCAGAATTTCATCGCCTGCACAATGTTGGTGTAGAGAATGAACACATGAAGGATTTCATCCACCAACAGCAGGAGGAGCTAGCCAGGGTGAACATAGACATAAGAAGGTTGGTAGCTAAAAATAGAAATCTGTCAATGGAGGAGGTTCAGGCATTGCAATAGAAGTCTGCAATCGAAATTTCCGCTTGAAAAAATGAGGTCTTAAAGTTTGAAAAAGTCAAAATCATTACAGGGATCAAGTGGGATTGTAGAAGGAGATGAACGAGAAGCACATTCAAGTTGCTAAAGCCAAGATGAACCAAGCACTCCAGCAGCTCTGAGAGGGAGGCAATATATGGCCATCAATCTTTGATGGGTTGAACACCTACAACAAAGAAGAAATCTGCCTAAAGGAGCTGCAGATTGAAGAAATGACAGAATACATGGAATTGGCCAACCTTCTCTATGCGAACCTAGCTATGCTCACAGCCAGGAGACCATGGTTATAGTTAGAAAAACAAGTGGCCGCCTGGTATTCCTTATATGAGGGTGAGTTTCAAGTGCACAAGGTAACTAAACAAAAGCTGGTAATAGCAAACGCAGAACTCAAGGTCCTTTGCCCAAGCTTTGAAGGATAACATACAATCATGGAGGACCTGGCCCGAAGAATGAATGACTACCAACAGCTGCATGCATCACTCTGAGCGTTCGACATCGAACACAAGCAGTTTGCAGCCTGGTTTGTCAACTTAAAAGAACTCATCCCGGTGCTACCTTGCCCTTGGGAAGTTCCAGTTCCAACACACATTGGAGAAGCTACTTGGACCGTGAATGATCCCAGAAGCAAAGAAGAAAAAATGAGGGCTCTCATGGAGGCTTTTCAGTTGCATCCAAAAGTTGCAGCTGCCGCAGGACTTCTGACATCCATGCCACCACCAACACACGGGCCAGAGGCTGGAGAGGGTCCATAAGAACCACTGCCCCTAGGGACGGTGTGATCTTCTCTAGCAATTTTGTGCATCATCCTACACAGCAGAGGCTCCAGGACTGGCGAGGTATTCAATTTTGTCTCTAAACACCTCCATTTTTGTAATTTTTCCCCCTTTGTAACATAGGCACTTAGTCAAATTTATGTTGTATCATGTATGTGTCATGTATGTGTTTAAGTTATGTGTGTTGTAAATAAGAATCCATACCCTTCAAATTGTAAAGTAACTCAAGGACAAGTTTTTGCTCAATTGTGGGGGTATGATAAAGTGTCATTTAGTCAATGCGTCGACTGGGCCATGTATACACAGCCACGTTGACACGAGCCCGTCGACATAGCCTCCCTACGTCGACGTGGCCCCTTTTATGTAGCCACCTTTCCCGGCCTATAAATATGAGGGCCTTCCATCTCATTTAGGCATCTTTCTGAGAAGTTGTAGTGAAGCTCTTGCAGTTTGTTCCTGCAAGAGATAGAATATTTTCCAAGTGCTTACAGTAGGTGTAAGAAAAGTGATCAGATCTTTATTCGAACGTTGATGTATCTGAGCCCATTTGCGTGACGGAAATAAAGAAAAACTGTTCAAGCAATCCTTGTAGCATTTGGACTTAGTTATTTTATGCAATTAATAGTTTAATATGTTTATGCTTTATTAGTTATTTGTTAATTACTTATGTTTTCATTATTGTAATTTCAATCGCTATTGTTCATTCATAGTTCGTTAAGGCCATAAGTACGACCATCTTGAATGTAATCCAAACACTTAGTAAGCCCAGTGATGCTTAATGTCTGGTAACCCAGGAGTGTTAGGAGATGCTCAAAACATGCTTGGAAGATGGGACCAGATACTTATGTTAGGAATAGTTAAGATTTAGATTAAGATAATTTTAGATTAATTAATATTCTATCCTTATTTTCCAAAATGATTAGTCACCAGAAAGATAATTAAAAAGATATAAAAATCATTAGCCTTAGTCTCACGTAACCAACGTAAACAGAACTTCACAAGTGAGGTTAGGATGATAACTTCACAAGTGAGGTTAGGATGATAACGACCGTTCTAACCCAAGGTTTCACTAGTTAGAAGTCTAGTGTATGTTAAGCGCTTGCAATCTATGAATTTAGACCAAGTCGCGCGTGAACGCTCATGATTCATATGGTTGGGCGTAGGGATACCTAGCCGCTCATCACCAGATATGGTGTCCAACACTTGATCCACAAATGGCAATGGAAAATGATCTTTAAACATTTCCATGTTCAATAACTTAAAGTCAATGTAGACCTACCACTTTCCATCTTTCTTTGATACTATTACAAGTGGGCTAACCCACTTACAATCTATAATGGGATAGATGAACCCTACTTTGAGGAGTTGCTCTATTTCCTCCTTGATGATTTTCTTTAATTTGGGATTCAGCCACCTCTATGGCTACTTTCTTAGCTTCATGGCTAGATCATTGTAAATGTGATGCTGGCATATCCTTGGATCAATTCAGGTCAGCTCGGGATATGACCAAGCAAAGGCTATCGACCATTTGTTGACCACCTTCAACAGCTTTTCTTTTTGTTCAGGAGCAAGTTTGGCATTGATTATGATCAGCCTACCATTATTTAAGAATGCATACTCCATGTCAACTAGTAAAGTTTTTAGCTCTAGGGCCTCCTTCTTGAAGTTATCAAGGATTTCCAACTTTTCCCAACAGGTATCATCATCTTCATTATCAAAGCATTAGTGATAAACTTGCTTAAGTTCATCCATGCTTTCAATATAAGCACATGTTAGGATTTTAGTTGGTTCCATGCATAATGTGCTACTATCGAAATCAGCTATCAGCCACTAGGTTCCCTCTTGTTTTATGGCTGTTGCATACACTCACTTTTAAATATCTGTTTCTTGAGCACACCAATTGCATGCCTTAATGTATGTACGTTGGATGGACCAAATATTTTGCATGCAATTGCACCCATTATCATTGTACATGATTCATGGAATATGTTTCTTCTCTAGCCTTCCAAATTCATTTTCTTTGGAGATTTCCAAGGAGAGGTTCCTTATACCCATTCGCACATCAACCATGCTTAACTAAGCCCTTTCCATAATGGTGGGAAAGTCACATTTGCAATTCTCAACTTTGATTACTAGAAAATTGATAGGATAGGACCATCCACAAACTATGGTTACAATGTCATTTACTAACCCTAGAGGGATAGTAATTGTCTAGTATGCCAATTCTAAATGAATGTTTCTCTCATTAAGAGGTGGTAGGTTCCATGCTTTGTACATGTCATGAGAGATGAGATTAACACTGGAACCAGAATCAAGAAGAGCCTTACATAGTTCATGTCTTAGCAATCTGCAAGTAAATGAGGACACTTCCTAGATCAAATCTTTTCATGCAAAGGTTGCCAACCTTGATCCAATTAGAAATAGCATGAGTTAACATCAAAGTTTAAATCTGAGGAAATGCTTGGTTTGAATGGTTCTCAAATATATTTGATGTAGAGGATAAGGGTGTTGGAGATGCAGGGTGGCCAACCACATGAGGTTGTGAGGGTTGTGGAGGACTATTTTGTTGGAAAAAAGGTCATTTACTAGATTGATTATCCAAACCACTTGGCTGGACAACTAGTTATGAATGTACAGCCCTTGTAGCATTTTATTGTTGTGGTTGTGAAGGAATTTCTCTCTACATGGATGAAGTAGGAGGTAATTGAGTTGAGGGATTGAGGGATGTGTGCAGACAAATGTAGAGGATGGTATGAATATGGGTTCTTTCTGCGAGTAGATGGTGAATGTGTTTGATGGTACTTTGGGGAGTAATAGTGATGTTGGAATGAGGCATGGCTTGCAAAACTTCTTAGAGAAATGGGTTGTTGAACATAGTACTCATATGAAACTAGTTACCTGTAAGGGTACTGCTACCTTGATGATGGCATTCCCCATGACTATGGGTGGTTCCACTATTGGTACTGCTCATGGTTGTCATGGAGCTCCTCTTGGATTATAAGCTTGTTGTTACTAGTGGAACTACCCTGGATTGCCTTGAGAATAAGGTAATCATCGAGGTGCTTGCCTCTATGTGAGTTAAGGATTTAATGCGTACATCCCAAACTCTTGTAAGGGTGACACTATAGGGCAACATCCTTTTGGATGCTCATATTGATAGATGTCACAACTAATATCATCATTAGAATTAGTTTCCACAACTTCCTCTACAGCATCATCTTTTCCCTTACCTCTTTGGTAGGCATGTTCAGCTTCTTTTTGTCTTCTGCATTCACGATTACTATTCTATTCTTTGCATGCTTCATCAATCTTCATAGTAGTTTAAAAATTTTCATCCAAAAAGTCCCATAATTTACCAACCTTTGCCAAAATGTCAAAAACAGATTTTTAAATAGGCAAGGTTTTCCTATTCACCACTTTGTCAAGTGGTGAATCCTCCTCATCACAAAATCTAACCCCTCTTTTCTATATGGAAGGGTCCCTAGTATACTCTTCCACACTTTCTCTTTTTTACAACTCATCTTCTTCTTTTGCTACCTACTCTATAACCCTTTGGATCTGATGAGCTCTTAATTCAAACAATCTTCCTTGGGCATAAACTCAAAGATTTCTTCTAGTTTCTACTCTAAGCCCATCTATGATGTGGCAGAGCTGTTCTCTTTGAGAATAACCATGGCTAGAGCATTGATGTAAGAGTGAATAGTATTTACCCATGGTAGCATCCAAGCATTTGTGTGTTCCTTGTTTCCAACCTTGGATTTTCCTTCTCAAGTTAAGCACTCTAAAGTACGTCTGGTATTTGTCATTGAATATCTTTACATTATACACCATCGGTGAAAGGATTCTAGCTCCAAGGACTAGCACCAACTTTCAACTTCCTTGATGAGTATCCTAGGGAAAAACTTGAGTTTTTGCTAATCATTTTCAATATTTTGTAAGGAACAAGCATCATGGAAAGCTTGTAGATGTGTTTGTAGATCAGAGTTGTATCCCCCCTCAAATCTTAGGATATTATTCATGTCTAAGCACTTGATCCAGCTATCTCTCACATGCCTAGTTGGAATTTTAACTACATCTGCAACGTTAAGCATGCTTCAAGTCACCAACAAAGGTTCATCATCATCATTGCATTGATGACGTCAATGATAGCTCCTCCCACTGTTGCATTCTTGATGGCCATGATGGTCATTATCATCTCATTGTTCATCTTCATCTTAATTATTTTGATGATGGCTTTTATGAGAACCAGTAGATGAAGAGGAATGTTCAGAATTAGATGAAGAGGAATGTTCAGAATCAGATGAAGAGGAAGGTGGACCACCACCACCACCTCTTCGTTCATTATGATCACCATCCCTAGATCCCTTACCATTGTGATGTTTACTTGACTCCCTACCTTGACTATCACTTTTTCCTGAACCTAGTTTATCAATAGTGAGTTGCAGGTTTAGGACCACACCCTCATTACCAACAACAAGGGGTGGAGAATCTTCATGTTGAGAACCTTCGAAGGGAGGATCCTCATTGTCATTTTGGTTTAGCATGAACAAGGGATTAGTGAAATGTTTTTCCTTTGTAAGTTCATGGTGCTTTGCCTAATTTCAATATCACTTGCATTGTGTTTTAGTGGGATGGTAATCCCAAGTTTCATAATCATTCACAATATATTTCTTGTGAAGATTCAAGATGTCTAACTTTTGAAGGGTTTGAAACAACATCCCAAGCACAGATTGATTAGAGGGCAATATGATGTTGCCCTCCATATCACATCATCATAGCTATTCATCTTAATGTAGGATGAAGGTGAAGTCCATTACATACTCATCTAGATGAGTACATACCACTTTGCACTTCTATGGGACTAGCGGTTTAAGATCTTCACACTTGTGGAAAAAAGACATTTTTCAACAAATAAAATTATCAGTGTGCTCAATAGTTATATGTTGTTTGAGAATGATGTTGACCTTGAGTTTGTTAAAATGATATTAATAATATTCACTAATCCTAAATAGTGCATGTTTCAATAAACAAAGTCCTTGGCAACAGCACCAATGATGAGTAGTGAGGTACCCTACGCCCAACCATACAAATCACAAAGCATGCATGCATGATCTAGTTGAATTCTATGAAATTAATAGTTTTTCATACACTAGTCTTCAAGGAGGTGAACCTTGCCCTAAGGTCATTTGTTGTCTTCCTAATTACACTTGTGAAGCATAATGGTATGGTTAAGAGTAATTGAGGCATATAATTTTTATCATTTTGTATTTTATGATTTTGGGTAATTGAAAAGAGAGATAAAATAATTTAATAATTAATTTAATTTAACCAACTAACTAATCTTTAACTAATCCTAACATAAGCATTAAATCCCATTTTTCATTCACGTCCTAAACCCACGTATCCACTGCTAGGTTACCTAGCTCTATGCTATTAGGCATACCAAGCAATAATGCTATTGGGATTACCAAGAGAATACGTGTTATGCTCGAAGCGGTCATACTTATGTACTTAACCTATTTAGCTTAATTGATTTAAGTCTAATTTGGCTTAATTCAGTTTAATCGATTGAATAATTAATAAAAACAATGAATGCATAAATAAAATATTTAAGCAATCTAGAATGCTGCAAGGTTTATTAAGAAGCTCATCTTTATTGCCTTACACACTGTCATGCTTAGGTACAAAAATGCTCAAATAAAGATCTGTACACTCAATGACTCCTGTTGTGGGCACTTAAGAGAAATATTCTAAATTTTAAATGTAAAAACTACAAGAGTTCGGCTACTACTATGAGTCTGATGATCATAAACATAGCTAGGAGCTCATATTTATAGTTTTTGCCTTAGGGTTGCATCGATGGGGCCCCATCAATGTAACAAATGCTTTGTTGATGCAGCCCCATCGATGGGGCAACACCACGTAAATGGGGCCTCATTGATGGGGGCCTATTGATGAGGCCGCATCAACAAGGGCCTATCAACATGGCTTATTGATGTCTCATCAAGAAGAAATATCCAAAATCCATTCATGTTGAGGTGTGGACCTATCTTCAGTAACTAATAGAACATCATTCTTAGGTTCATTTCTATAATACTAGCTTTAGCAAATTTTTCATTTCCCTTTTGATCCTTTTTGTCATTTTTATTTTTTAATTTAAATCAGTGAGCCTTAATGTGTCCTTTTCTCTTAAAGTAATTTCAAGTCATGTTTCTATATTTAGATTTTAATCTAAACCTTGATTTAAACATACTATTAGACTTTGCCTCAATAGACTGACCTCTAATAATCAAGCCTTCTGCTTGACTCTCACTAGCATTATGATTGAGCTCTTTGTCAATAAGCTGTTTTGAAAACAAAGCTTCTTTAACATCCTTCAAACAAAGCTTCTTTAACATCCTTCAAACAAATGGTATCTGTACCATAAATCATAGTTTCTCTAAATTGCTTATATGAAGGAGGCAATGAACATAACAATATAAGAGCTTTATCTTCACCATCAAATGTAATGTCCATATTTTCCAAGTCCACAATAAGAGAAGAAAATTCATCAACATGAGTTTTAATGTAAATAACTTCTCCCATATGAAGCATATATATGTGATGCTTCAAAACCAATTTGTTGGTGAGGCTCTTTGTCATATATAAAGATTCTAATGTGAGCCACAATGCTATCGTTGTTTCTTGATGGATAACATTTCATAAAACTTCATTGGACAAGCACAAGTGGATGGTCGAAAGTGCTTTCTAATCCATCTCCTCTTTTTCTTCTTAAATCATGGAGCTAGCCATTTTCTCCTTTCCTAACAAAGCTCTCTGTAATCCATTTTGGGTTAGGATAGCTTTCATCTTGACTTGTCACAAAGCAAAACTAACATTGCGATCAAACTTTGTCATCATACTAAAATCTCAAAAATGATAAGCAAACCCTTTATATAGAAGTGCCATGGACAATACAAAGAGCCATGAAGCCATGGGGGCTATTGTTGGATTTACCAAACTATGGATACAAACAGTATGCTCATACAAGGTGCCTCATAAACCATGGATAAACACAATATGCATATACAATATGTCACATAAACCATGGATGCAAACAAGAGGCCACAAAAGTCAAGACATACCTGACAAAATAATCCTATTAGACTCTTACTCTATGTTATTGATGTTCTCTTGATTTCAAATTCAATGGAAAGATTGCAACAAATACTTAAAACTCTTATTGACTTTTATCAATATTATCAGCATTCATGAATGAAAATTAATATCCAAAAAACTAAAATCATCATTTATAGCACACGTAATAATGCATGATGCAATCTATCACTTTTATTTCAGTGTACAATAGTCCTGTATTGTAATTTCTTTGGACGAACTGGGGGAGGTGTTAACAGAGCATCCATGTGGGTTTGCCACTACACGAATTGTTATCTCTTGCTAATTTTGTTGCACTTGATGTCAGCTGTTACAGCGATATGAGCAGAGGTAGAACGTCACATGTGAACAAGATCTACCATTCCTGACCCTGAATTTGTGCTAATCCATAACCAGTGAGCTTTAGAGAAAGACAAGAACGTAACATCGTCGACAGCTTTTTCGTTCATGGGATTGTTGTCTCAGCCTGGGATTAAAATTTCACTCTCCCTTCTGTTTTAATTCGTTTCTGTTATTGGCTTTGGGTTTCGTCAATAGCTGATACATTAACCCACAATCCCCTTCCAGATGAATCTTTTTGAAAGTGAACCTGTCCAAGATCAGAAATCCTGCAACAACTTCATCTCATTCCATAATGTCTTATAGATGATGGAACTTATCTGAATACAGACAAAGAATTTGCAAGCCCATGTTGTAGTATGGGGCAGCCGCAAGCAATTAAGGAGAGTATCCAGGTCTATGAATGGTGGCATTAATCAATACTAAGTTATTAATGAATATTAAGTTAACTAACAACAATAAATTTCTCTTTAGCCACTGCGTTGCTTAGCAACTCTGAAATAGTGCATCCTCCCACCACCATGGAACAATTATAAAGCTAACTTTGCATTTCTAGCCAAGCTGGCTTTACAAATCCTGGATACCTACTAGATTCAAACGAAACACTTTGATTAATCTTCCGGTGACCGCTCAGAAAGAGATTGATAGGTAAGATATAGCCATATAGGTTTAATTTCTCACCCAAGGGAGTTAAATTTGCAATAGCTGCACTAACTAACTCGACAAATTTTGAAAAGGCTCGGGCTCTTGATTCTTAGTGGTAAAGACATTTTATATGTTGATGACTTCCGACCCCATCGTCTCCACCCCGTAGGAACACGACGATGAATCCTTCACGGAATCCAGAAGGACGCATTGGTATGATTGATTGATTTAAATGAAACTGACATGTATAAATTTTATAAATTTTCTCTCATGATCATTATCATCTTAGCTTTGTCCTACCAAAATCGTAGGCTACAGGAGTTCTTTTTCACCATTTGCTTCTATGAAGAGCTAGATCTTTGTTTATTTGCAATTTTTTGGGATCATCTTAGACCATGTAATCCATGTAATCATCTTTCCAACTTCAATATTCACTTTGCAAGTAGCTTGAGACCAATTAAAAGCCATAAATGTATTAAATTCTAAAGTTTGAAACTTTTATTTTTATTGCTTAATATATATTTTAAGGTATAAACTAGCTTAGAAAACTTTTCATGGTTTATTAAACTCATATCTAAACTGTTTAATAACATATATTAAAAGATTACATAAATTAAATTATATATGAAATTCAATCTATCTTAGAAAGAAAATGTTATATAAGAAGCTATGAAATTGTATAATTTTATTATAACTTTGTGTAACTATGAAAACTTAATTTTAATTTGTTAGTATACACTTATATAGAATCTATTTTGAGTTTCAAATTTCATAGTTGATTGAGTCACCTAAGAATTTCTTTTGAGCATACTCTATTTGTATTCTAACATTTTTAATTTAAACTTTACCGTATACCAAAAACATTGTTTTCAGCTTTATAATAGTATTAAAATTTTTTTAAGCTTACAATTAATGCTTTTGTGCTATGTCAAAAGAAAAAGGTTTTAATGTGTAATTATTGATTGCATTCTTTTAAATGTGAGACAATCATTTGGATTACACAAACCTCTATTTTTTAATATAGCACAAAAGGGTCAAGTTCAATGCTCCCTATAGGTATTTATACCCATTTTTGTGTTCATGTTAATCTTGTAATGATTGTAATCATTATAGTTTATGATCATCATCATCATCTTGGCCTTGTCCCAGCAAAATGGGGCTAACTATATAAGTTCTTTTTCACCATTTGTCTCTATGAAGAGCTAGATCTTTGTTTATTGGTAGTTTCTTTAAATCATTTTTTATCTTTTTTTTTAATGTCTTCTTTAGTCTGCATTTTGATGACTTTTTTGGAATGGTGATGTAGCAACCTTTGTTTATAGGTCAATTGTCTAATCTTCTTTGTGGCTACCCAAACCATCTCAGCCATCATTCTTGAAGTTTATCTTGAATAAAAGTCACTTCAAATCTTCCTTTACCGTTTGTATTATGTAATCTATCTTTTTTAGTAATATTCAACTTTCTTAAAGCATTTGCACTTATCCCATAATAATATGATTTGTTGTTCAGGCTTTCTCCTGACAGAAAAGAATCACGTTAACTTTTTAGGTTAAGTTTCTCTCACCAATATATACGTTAACCTTTTAGGTTAAGTTTCTCTCACCAATAACTGCTACTCACTATCGTTGGACCTGAGAAACGAAGCACATGCAGAGCGGTCTGATTCATCAGCAGTATTATATGTGGTATGTGTCTTCACATGAAATTTTGCACGAGATGGGACAGAGTGGACGTAAAACTGATCAAAATTGCAAAGATCATAACAAGAGATGCAATGCAATGGGCCCTCCTCATTCAGTAACATCTGTGATTTCTCGGAACTTTCTCTAGTTGACGTTGCGTACAACCATGGCACCATTATTTCTGATCGGGGACGGCAATCCAGCGTAACAACCATGGCACCATTATTTCTGATCGGGGACGGCAATCCAATCAAGGAAGATGCGTTTTCGTTTCGTACGTTACTGCAGAGTGCTGAAGTTCTTCAGATTAAATTCCTGCCACATCATGAATTAAATGGTAGGGCCTTTCAAATTTACTCTTCTTTGGAATCTGAATCCCTTTGTCAAATTGATTTGAGCTCCAACCTTGGAAAGTAAGATACCGCTCCACTCACATCCCATCTGTTATATTGACAAGACCTCGGACTTGTTCAACCGCAAATAATATCCTAAAAGTATATGGTCAATAGCGTCATCGGAGTTTAGAATGAATCTTTATTAAGATTCGATACACGGCAGGAGTATATGGTTGGACTTTCAAAATAAACTAGAATAGAAAACAGAATATTTTATAGAAAGGAATACGACATATTTCATCAATATCAAAGAAGTTTCAGAAAACAGCAATGAAAAGGAACGGCTTAAATGTGGTTGCGATTTTGCATTCTCCCTACCACTCCTTGAAAACACCTCCAACAACTTTATAATGTTATACCATTTGCACATACAAATTTACATTTGAAAAGTAAAATGAAATGCGACCTGTTTAGGGGGCCTATTTGACCAAGAATGCCGTATATCAAACGTAGCGATTCCATTCCAACAAATTTGAAGCGACGCGCAGTAGGAGCACTGAAAATTGAAAGCAATAGAGCATAGCATTCGACTCTGCAAGTTCTTCAAGCAAGTAGACATGGATGCACCTGCGGGTGAGGTGTCGTCAGCAATAGTAACCTGCAAAACGGAAGTGTTGGTATTTGCTGCGTGAGGTGTCGTCAGCAATAGTAACCTGAAAACGGAAGTGTTCGTATGTGCTGGGCGGGGCAGCAAAGGATAGCACGTGTCACGGCGGCAACACGGGAGCAATATCAATTAGATTTACTTTTATTTGATTTTTGCTTTTTGTTTTGTGTTCCGACAGTTAAAACTAAGGTCTCGTTGTTATTGAGGATAAGGCCCCGTTTATGGGTGATGTTGGCGCACACAACAAAGACTTAATTTTTGCATTTCTTAATTCGATTTTTTCATTCCATGGCACAAGGCAGTGACTATGTTGTTACTGCCTATGTTGTAAAAATCAGGAAAAAAACACAGCCTCAAAACTGAATTCGGGGGATGAAGAATGAAATTTCACAGTATTTGTTTTAGTGAATTTTATGATGCTCAACATGGGAATAAAAATTGAATAATACATAGAGATAGGTCAAGCTTCTCCAATTTGTTTGATCTTCAGTTTAGTTAGCAATTGAAATATAGGAATGAAAAGTGAAAAATACATACAACAATATCATTTTCACTCATTTGTTTGATCTTCAGTTTGGTTGAAAATTAAAATTTAAAAATGGTAACAGTGCAACCGCTATGCAGTCGGAAATATGGAAATAAAAACTAATAAATACATACAGCAATGGCGGCTTCGTTAATTTGTTTGATTTTCAGTAAGGTTAGTAACTGAAATGTAAAAATGGCAGCAGTGCAACTGCTATGCGATCAGACGACCTTTAACAGCAATGCAACTCAGCAACTATGGCGATGCAAATCAGAAAAAGATGCAGCTGGAAACCAAATCAGAAAAGAAAAAAGGAATACAGTGATTTCTATATTTTTGCAGTGTTCTTATTTTACTGATTACAAAGCATATACTTGGTATCCGTGATGGGCATGATACAGCAGCCATGGCCAGGGATGGGTCTGAACAAAGGGTTAAGGCACGGCAAAGACACTTCCCCGCGCCCGCCTTTGACATTTGCAAAAGAGATTTTAAAACAGGGTCAAAGGTCATAAATTCAGGCTTACAGTCGGACTTGGAACTTCCACACGCACGCTAACGAGGGGGCCGAGTGTCGGGTTCGAACTCCAGATCGGATTCGTCCAAATCCACTGACACAAACGACAACCGCGGCGGCGACGACGTCGACGCGTGAGACTCCGTTCCAAATCCCAATGTCGACATGCTCATCGGCGTCATCGGCATCTCTCCGACGTCGCCGGTCGCCGTCACCGCCGTTAACTCCCTTGGCGACGGCGGCGTCACTCTACGTTTCTTGCGGTTGGTAGGGCTGCGTTGTTGTTTGATCATACTCTGATCCATGTAAGTGACGAAGCTCTTGATCCGGGTCGAAAGCGGGCCCTGCGGCTTCTCCACGGTATCGTCGTTGAGGTATTTGTAAATAAGTTTTCCGAAGAAAACGAGCAGCGCCATTACTGAGGCTGTGCCGGTTATGAGATACAGTCCCCAGAAACTACTCATGCTCAGGCGTTTGGAATCCACTTGGGCGCCTCCGCCCGTGCAGGCCGTATTGTTGAACCATTTGCGCTGGATTGGCTCCATTTCTGGGCTCTCTGAGAGCTCCAGCACCGCCTTCGACATATCTGATACCAGGGCGATCCTCGTTCAAAGGCCTGCACTAACCAACAAATATTACGGTAACTCTGAAATTGATACGTTTAGTTTTTTCTTACGTTCACGTTGACATTTGTAAATACCATCGCTATCTTAGAGTTGTGGGAGAGCTGATACTTTGGAATTTGCATTAATAGTACTTACGAAACCGAGGCCACCAGTTCTGTACATGGGATCCACGGTGGTGAAGCCGCAGTACTTTGACAAGAAAACTCGAATGTAGGGAATCTCGTCAAAGATGGCGGCCACCTCGCGGCTGTTGAGGGCCTTGGCATACTGCTCCGGGCTCTCGTACGCTTTGAGCATCTCCATTGGGATTTTGAGCTGCTCTACTAGAAAATCTGAAACGAAAGAGCCATTCTGGTAGCCCACGTTATTCTTGTTTAAAATCAGAGACTGCACGTCCGGCACCATGGGCTTCATCTGTTGCACTGTTAGTATGGATGTTAAGCTCGCTGTGTAGCTCGAGTTCAGAATCAGCACCACGAATAACCATATTAGTAACACCGCCTTGGCCAGACTGCCCACAACTTTTTCCCCTGAACAGAAGCCACAAAACACGGCCCATGTTAATGTTTTGGGATATCGGATGTTGCAGTGCAGAAAGAATTCGGTGGCCGGGTAAGGTGGGTAGTGGTACTCACTATGTGCAAAGACCAGCGTCGAGAAGGAAAACCTGAACAGGTCAGGAAAGCAAGCAAAATTTCAGGCTCTACGAGAAGGAATCTATCAGTTAATAAATCTTAAACTTTAAAATAATAGTGAAAGAAAGTAGGAAACCGAATCTTCATTCAACAATTTATCTGGACTTCGAAATAGAAGTATAAAGCTATAAAAGAAGCCCATCCTGCGAGAAGGATGTGAGAAGTTATGACATGCACTCACTGGATGGACGAGACTGTAGGAAACAAGTTTGGTTGAATATTCAATGCATGACGAGCATGTGGATTGTGGACTCACCAGAGCAGTGTGACAACTTGCTTTCTGGGCTTTCCTCGGAAGACGGTATTGCGTCTGTGCTCCAGGAGCCACACTACGAAGCCCGTAAACACAAAGAAACCTGCGGTGGCGCCCCACATTCCTGGAGTAAACGGTCTCATGAACGCCCACGCGTTGCCAGAGCCTTCCTGCTTAACAGGCACCACCATTATTAGACCTGACTCAAAATAAGGCTGCGTGAAGTCCACGTAGTTGCTCCGGTTCGCCAGTATGGTGAAATCTCCCGCTGCAGCTTCCACGTTCTGTTTTTGAACCCACAAAATACAGACGCTCACTTTTTCAGCTTAACACCCAATTCACGGAATAGCCCAAATACCAAAGATGATCTTAATGCTAAGACCCGAAACATGGAAACCAGAAATAAGTCAAGTAACCATGGATTTTGCAGTCAGTCACCTTGTGGTGAACCATCTGGACGATTTCGTCGTAGCTGGGCATGTGTTTGCCGTTGCCTTGGGCGACGAACTCATACGGCAACGAATACGGCAGCCGCTGCAGCACAGCATTGAAGACATCAATGACGAACCCGCCTGTGATCGAAAAATTAACAGTCCCGCTCGACGACGCATTCTCCGCAGTTATAAACTCCCAGAACCCGGACTTCACCGGCACAGCAATCCTCATCTTCTTCCCCGACGTCGGCTGAACCCACCCGCGCGGCGTTAAATGGGACCTTCCAGGCCACAAAATCGCATCCAGACCTCCGCCATTGCTACCGGAATCCTTCCGTAAGCCTCCCTGAGATTTCCAGAAGCCGACACGCTGGTACCCAGTACCCACAACGTTGAGAATCTCGTACTCCGAATCCGCCAGCTCGCCGTCGTCGATCCGGACCCATCCGCTGACGCCCCGGAAATTCGTTTCCGCGAGCCGGCGCCGGAGTTCGTTGCCGTTCTGTAAAACCTGCACGTCGCCGTCGCCAGAGAACCTGAATTTCCGGTCCGGCATCCGCGAGAGTGAGCGGGCGAGCATGGAGACGGCGTCGTAGGCGTAGCAGGCGAAAACGTTGAGATCCGCTTTGTCCTTGGGGTTCTCGGCTTGGAACCGTGCGGTCCACCGGCGGAAAAATTGCGGGTCCGGAGAAACGAAGGAGCGCTTGGCGAGGACCCCTTGCATGTTCTTGAGTTCCAACCGGTCGAGCTCGAGGGCGAAGCCGTCGGTGACGATCCAAGCGAAGTCGGCGACCATCATGCCTACAGCTTTGGCTTGGGCGAAGAGCCGTAGTCCCAGCGTTGAGATCATGTGAACGATGAAGACGCGCGTCTGCATGGCGTTGAGTTTGTAGAGCTCTCCGAGGATGAAGTCGTCGCCGGCGGTCACCGGGATCGCCGAGCGGTGCCCGATATCGGAGCCGACGGCGTGGAGGGCCTCGTTCAGGTTACTGAGCATGCCGTTGCCGTAGTCGTTGTCGCTGTGGATTACGACCACGTTCCGCCACCCGAAGTACGAGACTAGCTCCGCCAGCACCTTTGCCTGCACCACGTCGCTGTGTGCAACCCGGAAAACAAATGGGTACCTGCAAATTCGTATTGCAGCTAGGTTTACTTGGTAGTAATGAAAATTTAAAATCTGCTTCCTGTTATACGAAATCCAAGACAGACATGATTTTGGGCATTTCTGCTCTTACCTGCGCGCCGAGAGCAGCGGGTCTGTGGCGGAGTAAGTTATCATGGCGACCTGCGAGGCGTTGCAGAGCTCTGCCACAAAGCACGCCTCTTGCGAGGTCTGCGGTCGGATTATGGCCACCACCTGTTCCTTCTGGATTAATCCCAGCGCTGAACAGAAAGCGAGTTCGTTAATCCAAATCACGGTAGAAGCTCAAGGATAAAGTAAGCGCTGATACAATTTGGTGATAATATCGGATTCATGGAGGAATGGACCAAATTTGGGCACACAGAGACGGAATAGAATTGACTGTAATACCTGCGATCCCGGCGCGCACGGTGTCTCCTGCGGAGTGATTGAAGTGGAGAGCGAGGCAAGTGGAGGATCCGAGAAGGCCGTGGTTATTGACATCTTGCGCTGCCAGTTCGAGTGCCGATCTCGCCGTCCTGCCGTACCAGTCATCGTCAATAACGACACCCACATGGATGGAGGTAATTGTGTTCTCGGCTTTTGCCACAGTTAGCAGCAGCAGAAGCCGAATTCCGATCCAAATGATCTGCGTTGCGGCCATGGCAATGCAGAATCAGAATTGTCGCACAGTATCCCGCGAATTTCGCTTGGATTTCAATTTTGCTTTCTGCTCTCTGGTGGAAATTTTGGTTTCTGCTCTCTGGTTTCCACCTTTTGGGCTAGAGGCTTTTTATGTTTGAACTCTGAATGTTCAATTGGTCGAAGACTTCTGTAAAGGGCCCCGGTCAAACAAAATTAATAAGCGGCTCATTTCTCGTTCTTTGAAGTCGTTTCCACGTCGTGCTCATGTGGAAGAGGTTTTTGTCCGTATGTTCGGATCTTCGATGACTTTTCGACGGCGCATTGCTTACTTGGACTGTCATCATATTCTATCGTAAACATGATTTAAAATTCTCAGAGCTGCAAAAATTGCTTTGCATAACAGGACTACAAGGTTTAATTGATTTTCATCTACAATCACGCCTGTGCATGGTCGATTTCAATTTACACACTAAGGTTGTCGTCATTAAAATAATAATAAAAACACAGTTCCATTCAATGTTTCAGTTGCCGTGCCTTTCTTACATTTGCCAGCAAGTTGAAACGTCCTAATCGGTTTGACGTTAATAGATTCTTCCTTCATCTCCACGTGCCTTTCTATTATGATGTACAAATTTCCCAACCTAACTTAGCAATTTCTTTGCTCCCAACCTAACTTAGCAATTTCTTTGCTCCAAAACAACAGCAAAGGATAATGCTGCGAGTTTTCCTCCTTGCTGTGCGTATCTGTTACGAGGTGAAATATGCTGGTTTCTTGGGGAATAAGATTTTTAACTGAAATTTTCTTACTTCTGCACTTGCTAAGAAAATAACAGGGCCTGAACATAATAGGAAGCTAGCACTGACGTTAAACAATCTAGACATTTTGTTAGTTACGGTTTGTCTGTTAGCTATATCAAAAAACTTCGTTCGAGAAGATCCTTCACTAATAATTCGTAGCGTAGCGTTCTTTTGCGTGACCACGGCAATTTTTATCTTAAAGCCATATCTATTCTTTTCTTTGTTGAAATTTCCAAAATAATTATAATATAAGTACATTTAATTAGAATTTTATAATTTAGTATTGTTTATTAAGATGGAATTTATAAGTGACTTAAAAATATCTGGTTAAAATTGTCTGGTCTAAGACCGGATTATAAGGTTTCTTTTTGCAGTAAATCATATAAAATAACTTAATACACGCAGAGTATGGCTACTTTGCTGTACATCTATAGTTAAACAAAATCTGAAATTCCAGCATTGCAGTATAATATATAAAGGTTTGAAATAAAAAATCTGACCATTAAAATAAATTGTCCTTATTCTTATTCATCTATCATCCTCACTCATTTATTAGTTAACTATATTTTTTAAAAAGCAAAGATCAAATAAAATTTCAATGAATGTTTAGCATCATTGAATTGTTGGTTAAAATAACGCTACAGAAACCGTTTAGTTTTAAAAAATGATCCTAGATTCTTGTTTTGAAGAGACATAGCTACGGTCTTTATTTATTTTAGGTATTTTGCAACAGGACATCTGATGGACTGAACAAGCCATTTCTTTATCATGTGGCCTGTTGGAACTAGATCGTAACATGTCTTTCAAATACCCTACCCAGATAGGCCATAGCTTTCAACCCTTTCTTTTTCCACGGTTGAGACTACCTCTACCATATTGCAAGTGACAAATTTTACTTTGCTGTCATTGGAGCACATTGGAAATTTTATTTAATCGGAAGTTGGATAAATATACACGTTAGCATTTCATAGTATGTACATTCAAGAAGTATGTGGGGTTTATCCTCTAATTTATATCTATATTTGGACGCATAACTTAATAGTTAAAGATGTTTAGTTTACTTGTTATAGGTCATCCCTTTCATTTAAGGGAAGGGGAAATTAAAATTGTAAACAGTAAGTATAATAAGAAATATATCGAACATGATACTTCAAATGAGTATTGAAGAATATAGCCAACATACATGAAGCATTATTTAAACTAGTAATTTCTTGTCTAAAAGTCCTCATCAAACAATGGGATAATCACTTGAGCTATGTTTCTAAGATATACAAACATCATGGAAAAATAAGTGTTAAAACTAAGTTCATCTAATACAATCTAGTAAAAATATAAGAGGGTGTAGCGGAATGACTAAACACACCCCAACAATGAGGTGTTAGCCTACTGGGATGAGTCTTGACTTGATAACCCTAGGTTATAGGTTTAATTCTACTAGGTAGCACTAAGTTATAAACATTCTATAAGTCTTGGGGTGTACCTATGTTTCATTGAGTTTAGGTTCCAACACCTTAACTATAAGCATATCACAAGACATCTAGATATGAAGATATATTACAAGAATTAAAAAGAATATAATGATGCATCAACTATTACATGAAGTCTCAACCTCTTATCTAACAAGATAATGAGCTAACCACTTGAGCCATTTATCATTAACATTTAGCCAAAATATACATAAATACTTTTACTAGATTTCATCACATAATCTAAATTAGGAAGTAGCAAAAATTAATACAAAAACAATTTTTAAAAATCTAAAAGTGCAAGACATAGTATAGCTTAATAAAAAATACAAAAGATTTATGGGAATTGGTAGGAAGGGGTTTTGAAACCTAAGTTTTGTTTCAATTATTTACTCCAAAACAACAAGGTGTTAGCCTAATGATAAGGCTCTTAACTTAGAAGCATGCACACCTCACCCCAATACATATAGTGAACCTTATACTTTAATAGATCTTAGGATAGAACATAAAGGTACTAATGTGTTATTTAATAGGCTATTAGGGATGAAATTCAAGCAATGACTAGCACTATAGTCTGGTAAAGAGAAAACATGTTGGATTTCTCGATGGGAAATCCAAGCATCAACTCTAATAGGAGTTACTATTTTTAGGACCAGCACAACNAGCATCAACTCTAATAGGAGTTACTATTTTTAGGACCAGCACAACGATGATGATGGTATCAACATTTGTGACAATGATGAGGATGAGAACCCTCATGCCTCACTACCCACAAAACTCTTTCATCAGTTCATCATACAACTACAAAGCCCAATCCTTCAATACAATAATCTTATCAACTTCACTAATCCATTTTTCATGCATGTTCTTCAAATAGCATACCCTGCTACTCCCACTTTCATTCCTCCAGCTATTATTATTCCACCTACATTCATTTTTACACTAGCATACACCTTATTCTCAAAAATAACAACTATTAATCCAACACCTCAAATATAGCTTCAAAATCCAAATCCACTACTAAACCTATTCCAACCATCATTCTTTACACCACTAATTTAATAGCCACATGTTTTACTCTTATTTCTTCTACCTTCCCAACCTTTCTCCCAATATAATGTTTCATGACTTGCTTTGATGCCTATTGTTGCACCTCCATAGCCATATTTGCCTATTTGCAACCTCATCTTAGGTAACCTAGTCATATCATCCATTCATAATGTCTCATCTAAACTAATGCTTCTATTCAAAGATCTATCATCTAGGTTACAAGCTAATGAGGATCAAACATGAAAAGTCATAATGTTACATTAGAAAAGTCCTATAGTCTTTTTTATCCATCTTCTTATTGGATCCATTAGATAATTGATTCCACCTGCTAATGTTTCCAAGGGAATATGTTTACCTAACTTTATCAAATGCAATGGGGAATCTGCTTCCATAAACTATGTTATCATATTTCATAATGAATTCATGTTATTGGCAAGCTACCCCCACACCATTTGCAAAATTTCTCAAATTTCGTGATAGGCAATGCACTTGAATGGTATAGGACCCTTCCTCGTGGGTTTATCAGCTCCTTAGAGGAACTATTCATAGCCTTTCTGAAGAGGTTCAAATACAACATAAGCATAGGTGACATACTTCAAAAACTCTTAACCATTAAATAGACTTCCACTAAGTTTATCTCTAGGTGTATCTTCTAATGGACTTCAACAACAAATAAACTTACTTATCCATTACTTGATGATCAACTATTGGACATTTTTGAGGGAGCTATCAATAACTATATCAAAGGAAAGCTTGTCTATCCTAGGTCTCTTAGCCTCCATAATGTCATCACTTTAACAAAATACATTGAGGAGGTGACCATCCAAAGTAATATTCCCAGGCCAAATTTTGCAACAAGGTAAATAAGGTAGCTAGTAAAGAGAAAACCTCCTCCTAGAATGTAGGGTAAAATGTAGCATTAGCGAATCAAAATTCATTACGCTCATCATCAAGCAACAAAGGAAACAAAAATACAAATGTAAAGCCGAATGGTACTAGAAAACATTTTTCAAATGTGGATCAACAAATAAGACCATTTAAGAACATGTCAAAATATCACAAGTTTTCAATAATCTACATATAGTTGTATAACATGCTTCTAAACGAGGGGCACATCATTCCAAAAAATTTCTTAGAATAAACAAGTATATAATTAAAGAGACTACAAACTTTGGCCACCACTCCTTTCGAATGGATGGAAGGCGATTTACCTATCCTAAAGTGTTACAATTCTAATAAGGCTTTTTATTATTATTATCATGAGGTTAAAGGATGTGATATTGACAACTGAAATATTCTTAAAGGTGATGTTTAGGTGGTAGTGAAGAAAGGGAAGATCATTTTTAATACACTTGTACAACCTAGCAACTAAGACAAGCAAATTTTTCAAGATTCTATGAACACCCATTCGAGGAGGATCTATACATTTTATTTGGAGCCCATAGGAAACCATCCTAAAACTCCCTTTATGATTCAAATGGGCCCATATTAGAATTATTCTACCTGATATACCCATGAAAATATAGTAAAATCCAAAAACCCCTTTCTCATTAACCTCCCTTATACCCACCTCTCAGAACATGCATATAGCTCCATAGATCATTGGCATAATACCCCATTATGATGAAGTTGTACGTAGTCAAACCTAAGATTTAATTATCATTCATCGTTCCTAAGGAATTGATCACCTTTGCATACACCATTTTATCCTTTCAATTATCCCCCTATTTTAACTTATGTTATTTTTCTGCCATCTCATCCTTCTTTTCCACCTAAGTCATAAGAACTACCTTTGCTTCCTATACCTTCCATCAAGATCCTAACCTAGGCTAAAAAGAAAGTAGTAGCTAATGACAAGGGGAAAAAGAAAGAGTAGATAACTAAATAACTTATTTAAAACAAGAAGAAGGACTCTTTCCAAGGTGCACCTGACATAAATCCTTCTACTTGTACCATGGCATCAATCACTCCTAAATCAAATATGATTCCTCCAACACTCACCTTCAAGGATGTGATCCCTAGGGATAAATCCTTGTCCCAAAATGCAATAGTGATAAAATCAAAGAGAAAAAACCTTTATCTCTTTGACCTTATGTTAACTTCCAAGGAGAATTGCTTAACATTGAAGAAACTCCTCAAATCCATCATAATTCTAATAAATATTCAACCTCATGCCCAAGCAATCTCATCCCTACTTAATGTTCCATGGTATGAGGTATACTTTTTGATCTTTAAAGATGAGAACATCAAAACCTGATGAGTGGCAAGGTACCCCTACACTCAACCATATGAATACGAGCGTTACACGTGCGATCCGGTTGAACTCCGCAGAGAGACTAGTTGTGGCACTTAGACAGTTATCCTTAGATCGCAGTTCGTTGTCTTCCCACCTGGACTAGTATTATATTTTTCACGTATGGTTTAGTCCAAGGTGAGGTGTATGATGTGTTTCTAATCTAATGCTACTCCTGAAGGTAATAGAAAGAGAGTAATATTAACTAAGCTAGAAGGAAAGGGTAAGAGAGAATCTAATCTAGCCTAAGTGCGATGAGCATCCATTCCTTGATTATTTGTACACATCTTGGACTTCGTACATGACTACCACTAGGATTACCAAGCGCAGATCCTAGGTATGCTACTGGGTTGACAAGTAGTCACACTTAAATGCTCGTAATCAAGTCGTACTCATTCTGCATTCTGACGTGAGTTTAAGGGTGAGAGAGTATTAACTAGGAAAGTAGTAAATAAAAATAACAATTAAATAATTAAATAAGTGAATGTTACAATGATGAAGTAATCTCGATATTTATTTCCGATCATGTGCGTGTCCAAGTACATCACACTCGAATAAAGGTTCCCTACAATTACAATCACCACACTACGGGCAGACACTAGGAAATTATTCTATCTCTAGAAGGGAAAAACTACCAGAGCTTCACTAAGGAACTAAACTAGATGCCTAAAACTACGAAAGCTGCCTCTTATTTATAGACATTGAGGTAGGCTGTGATATCGTGTACGTGATATCGTGTCAGCTTTGATTCTGCAGATGCGATATTGTGGGTGCATTATCATAGCTGTTAGCAAATTCATGACTCATCATACCCCCACGAATGAATGAAAACTCGTCCTTGAGTTAAAGTAAGAACAAGCTCCATTAATTACACAGTGGATAGGTATGGGATTATTAACTGACTATAATGGATTCATGTCGTAGTGTGGAGTTAGAAAAAATTTGAGACACAACACAAAAGAAAATCCTATGATTACAAAATTGGTGGAACTCATGTAGTTCCTTATGGCGGTGGCTCCTCCATAGGTGTCTTTCCCTTTTCTTACTCTCCACTTCTTGGGATTTGATGGCGTTGAAGTATGTCCTAGAGTTTCTCCTCTTGTAAGGCCTTGAGTTCCTTGGTGCGCATGTAAGTTTACACTTGTTCCATAGAGGCATCCCAGTTAGCCTTCTCTTTTTCTTTCGCCACCCTTTTATTCTCTATCAACAGTTTATTAAGTTGCTTGATTTTGAAAGCCTCCAGCTGGTTCTGAGCAACCTTTGGCCCTGTATTCGGAAGGTTTAATACTTCCAAAATGGCTTGAACAAAGAAATCAACAGTCACACCACAATTGTTAACAGTGGTGTTTTCTTCTTTATTGTGCCAAAATTGGTACGTTTCCCCTCAGTACTAGGCACCGTTTTTAGAGAGGGTAGGCCTTGATTGTACAACAGCAGGGTCTTCTTGGTGGATACTAAATGATTGTTCCTCCTGCTCTACATGTTGTTCAATAGGAACTTGTCCTTCACCTCTCCTAGGTTGTTTGATTGCACCTTGAGCAGGACCTTCCTGTTGTCTATGTTTCGGGGCCATCTATAATCACACAGGGCCAATCATTAGTAAGCTTGTTACCAAAGTTAGGTTATACCTTACTGCATGCCTTAATAGATTTACTTTATTTCTATGTGATGTTAATTATTGGAAGAACATGTCCCTGAAAGATTATAGTGTTGAGTCCTCTTTGCTTAGGTGGTTACCAAATTTAATTTTCTGGTCTAGCTAAGGGGATGAAATTGTTTTTGACACATTTTATTCTTAATTTTACAACTAATTACCCTTAAAGATGTCCTTCGGAAGATGATGAATTTTAAAAAATTTATGCACTATTCAGCGTGTGCTGCTCCCCCACAACTAAGCTGAACACTTCATGTTCGAGTAGGTTTAGACTAAATGAAAATCAGAGTACCAGCAAGCGAGAGATAGGTATAAAATCAAGGGTCTCACAATCGCAATTCGTAGATAATGTACCAATTTTTTAATATTTCTTTTGAAATTAAACAATGTAAACTAAGGAAATTTGGACGATTTTTATAGGGTTCCAGGGTAATTCAACTAGTTCTAAAGGCACGAAAATTATGATGGTGTCGAATTTATCAATAAGGACCTCAGATGGTAGAGAAAAAGGCTATGTGATGATTCATAGGAACGTTGAATCAGAGGGATAGTAATGAGGGAAAGAATATCATGAATAATATGCTGAGGGTAATAAATGGTGTGTGTGAGCTATGTCATATGTGAAGATTACAAAAGATTACACAAGTGGGTCCTCCCCAAAGCAGGTTCCAACCTATAATGCCCTTGTGTAACCACACTTAAAGTGTCCGTGGGCACTAGAAGGGTTAGATGTAATCTGCACTAATTTCAAAAAATGCACACATGTAATTATCACCAAAATGAGATGAGAATTCTACGCTACCCGAGACATGAGCAACAATTACACGAACAGTGAGATGAGATGAACTATAGAAAGGGATCGTAGAGATTGGGACATGAGGTAACTAACTCAGGACACAGTGAATCCTACGTGTAAAGCATGATTAAGGTGTCATTAACCCATTATTCCAAGATTGAGACCAAGTCCATTCCTCTAATTAGTGACATCGTATTGTTTCATCCCATGATGAGCAACTATGAGAGTACCATAACAACAAGGCGTATGATCACTTGGCATTTTGTTCAACGGAGGAGTGATTTTTGTTTTATGGCACTTCCTTTTTCTTTTTCCTTTTTTTCTTTTTGAATACTGAATCCAGAGAAGCTGCCAACCTTTAGGCATGGGTGCATGTCTTTCCAGTGGAACCCCCTAGAACAACATTTGATTTTTAAGTACCCTTTTGATTACTCTTACTCCCATTTTTCATTAGATCTACAAGGATCTTAGTACAACCACGTTGCATGATAACTCCCATAAATGTCACCAAAGAGAATATGCAAGTCCCTTTGATGTCACACCCTAATCATTCCCTCTTGGTCCATCCTTCTTCATTCTAGGTACAATGAACACAAAATTAGTTTTAAGTTTTAAGAATGTCAAGAATATCACTGTACCCTCGATAGAACCTCTTATTTGTAGAATGGATGAGGGGGTGTAATGGGCTCACTGTCCAAATAATTGATCACTCAAGACTTAATAACATAGAACACACCTCAACCAATGATCCACATGAGTTTTTTATTCATAGACGAGATTACTTACAAAAAACGTCAAAAGACAAAAATACCAAAAAGAAAAAAAGATAAAACAAGAAGTTGAAGAAAATGAAAAACTAGAAAACAAAAATTGAAAAATCAAAGAAAATAAAAATGGTTATTAATCCCGCTTGTTATTAGAATGGGGGATATCCCTCATAGCTAAACGATTGAGGACAACATAGATTAATAACTGATGACTAGGATCCTTGCATTTTGAAAGTATTCTAGCTTGGTCATATTTACTCCATCGGGTTTTACACACTGGGTTATAATGAACATAGTGGAGCAATTTGTATGATGTAGTTCCTGGATAACGAGTTGACCCACTATGATGTTGGTGACTATTAGATGATATGCAAGGATTAGGTTGTCGCTCTCCATTCATGCGTTCATTGGGTCGTATTGTTGTTGGAGTGTGAGTTGATGGCCTTGATGAAGTTACATGAGGCATTGGGTTTGAAGGTAAGGGTGCACCAAAGTCTGGAACTTGTGCTGGGTTGGAAGATGCAGTGGCCTCAGAATTGTGTTGTTCCTTCTTACGACCGTGTTTAAAGAAGGGACACTTTGGATGTCGAGGAGCCTTTTCACTGCTGTTGGCAGTAGTAGCACAAGTATTATTCAAAGGTTTTTGCTGTGGTGTAGGTACCTTAGGAATATTTGGTGGCACTGTGGAAGGAGAGAAAGGATGAGAATGTTGAAAGTTAGGAGAAGTATAAGGTGCACAAGGTGGTGGTTGTGTTGAAGGCATGGGCTAATAGTATTGAGGAGAATGGTACTATGGTGAGATAGAGTATGTTGGCCCAGTTGGAGGAACAGGATGTTGAACATGATAAGAATTTGGATTCGGATGATATGAAGGGTGTCTCCAGTCCAAGGGTGGTCTCCCCCATGACTGGGATTGTTGCCACTGTGATCGAACACAGTATCTCTGTATGAACTTTGGATGTAATGTATTTCCCCAATGCTCATGTAAATGTAACAATATTGGACATTGGCCCTTAGGGTGATCATACAGGCATATGTTGCATTCATATGTATGATTGGCAGTTGAGCTCCTATTTTCCTTATCCCTTCTTTCTGANGATAAATTCTCCACACTTTTCATACATCCATTCCAACATCTTGTTGATCTTTGCCTCGATTTCTTCTAATGTTTGTTGTATTGGAAAAGATGATGTTTCCACCTTGAGATTGGTTGATTTCTCCTTTTTATGATCATGGACCTTTGTTGAGTTAATATTTTAGTCCTGTTGATGTTTTTCAACACTCTCCCATCTAGCCATATCTCCTTCTTCTTTTGCTACTCACTTAACAAGCTCTTGGACTTGATGGGTTCATAGTTTGTATAGTTGAACTTAGGCATACATTCCTAAGGTATCTCTTGTTTCATTACGAATCCCATCAATAATGTGGTACATTAGCCTTTCCTCAAAAAACCCATGACCTAGACAGTTGTTTAGCAATGTGTAATATCTTTCTAAGGCCATGTCCAAGGGTTCATGTTGTGCTTGTTTCCACACTTGGATTTCTTTCCTCAAGGCTGACACTCTTGCGTAGGTTTGATATCGTTCATTAAAAACTTCTACCATTGTTGACCAACGTCGTATTGAATTTGGTTGTAACGGTCTATACCATACTTTTTCTTGGTCAACGAGTGTCATAGGGAAGAGCTATCAATGTTTTTCCATGTACAGGCATCGCAGAAGGCTTGTAAATGTTGATGTGGATCTAAGTCATAGCCTCCTAAAAATGGGAAAAGTTATTTGAATCGAGCCTGGGTAGATGGCTCTCTTTACGATGCCTACGCGAGATTCGAACAGCCTCTTGTATTTGTGTTAGGCTCTTAGTGGCCAGCATGGGTTCATCATCACTAAGTAGGTTTTGAGTTTGTAGATTGGGATGATGTTGCCTTCATTTATGTTGGCATTCTTGATTTTCTTTGTGAGCTCGATTTTTAATTCTACGCTGATCCCTTGAAAGATAGTCATCTATGTCACAATCTGATGTTGAAGGAGTAGGGGAAGAGAAGGAACTGTAAAACTCATTATGACTTTTGTAAGTCTTCTAATCATCCCCAAGTAAGTTCTTGTTAGTTATTGAGAAGGTCCTGGGCCTTTCGGGCCTCCTCATTCTATGGGATGTCTCATCCTCACTAGAAGTGTCAGAGTTGGATGACGAGAGCCTTGGAGTATCGTTGGGGTGTTCATAAATGTAGGGGACTCCTGCATAAGGTTGAGTACTCTAGACTTCCTCTTCATCATCAATTTTGTTGGTTCTCCAATGAATTTCCTCACTAGGTATGACATTATTATAGTCTTGTAGGAGAGGCATGATTGTGAAACTATGTGTGAATTCGTATGTGACTTTTTATAATTAATCCTTCTTCTTAAGAGATATATCGTTAATTCCTATACAATGACCTTGTATGATATAACTAATCTAGATAACTAGCACTATCCCTGGCAACGGTGCCAATGATGAGTGGTGAGGTACCCCTACACTCAACCATATGAATACGAGCATTACACGTGCGACCCGGTCGAACTCCGTAGATGGACTAGTTGTGGCACCTAGACAATTATCCTTAGATCATAGTTTTTTATCTTCCCACCTAGACTAGTATTATATTTGTCACGTATGGTTTAGTCCAGGGTGAGGTGTATGATCTATTTCTAATCTAATGCTACTCCTGAAGGCAATAAAAAGAGAGTAATATTAACTAAGCTAGAAGGAAAGGGTAAGAGAGAATCTAATCTAGCCTAAGTGTGATGAGCATCCATTTCTTGATTATCTGTACACATCTTGGACTTCGTGCACAACTACCACTGGGATTACCAAGCATAGATCCTAGGTACGCTACTGGGTTGCCAAGTACTCACACTTAAATGATCGTAATCAAGTCATACTTATTCCGCGTTCTAACGTGAGTTTAAGGGTGAGAGAGTATTAACTATGAAATTAGTAAATAACAATAACAATTAAATAATTAAATAATTAAACTAAGTGAATGTTGCAATGATGAAGTAATCTCGATCTTTATTTTTGGTCATGTGCGTGTCCAAGTACCTCACACTTGAATAAAGGTTCCGTACAATTACAATCACCACATTGCGGGCAAACACTAAGAAATTATTCTATCTCTGGAAGGGAAAAACTGCCAGAGCTTCGCTAAGGAACTAAACTGGATGTCTAAAACTGGGAAAGCTACCTCTTATTTATAGACATTGAGGTAGGCCGCGATAATCATCAAAACCCATCCAATGATGGACATCATATGGTAGCTACCCACATACATTACAATATAGATAGGAGACAACATGATGTTCAATGAAGCTAGATCCAACGTCATGCCATGGATAATCATCAAGCATTTTGACCTTGAAAAACTAGTCATGTACTCTAACAACAACTCATCTTAAATCTTGTTTAGTTAGGCCAAAGTAGAAATAATAGGGGTAATAAAACTACCTTTTTCAAAATGAAGTTATATTATGTCTGAGGCTATTTTTAGTATCATTAGGAATTAATTTGGCATTAGTGTCATCCTGGGTAGGCCTTGGCTAGGTTATCATCATGTTTTTTTCTCACCTATATACCAAGAGATACATTTCCCATGTAAGGATAGGGAAGTAGTTATACATTCTGATCCTAAAGTACCCACTATCTCCTATCTTCATGTCTTAGAAGAAACTAGCCTAGGGTCCCAATCTGCATTGGTAGAATAAAATTTACTAATTACANGCCTAGGGTCCCAATCTGCATTGGTAGAATAAAATTTACTAATTACGCAAACCAACAATTTTGATACTAGCATTCCTTGGTCATTTAACACATATGAATTCATAAACCTAGGGTTCGATGAGTTAGACATTATGGAATCTATTAAACATATCAAAAATCCTACCAAGCTACAAGCTAGAAAAGCCATCACCAAACCATAACCACCTTAAGAATTTCATACCTTTGATATTTTTCTTTTTTTATTCTTTATTTAGCTTTTGCACATATTTCCTATTTCTAGTAACTCTAGTTGTTTCTGTTATTTGTCACTTTAATTTATTGTTTCACCATGTTTATTACTTTCATAGTTTAATTTTTCTTTATACATTATTTTATTTTCTTAGCATCTTCTTTAATCATTCTTTTTAATTATCATTTATCTCAATTTTCCATCAGAAGAAATTGAAACTCTAAATACCTTAAAACTCAAAAAATCTCAAAGATAGAAAACTAGAAAAATATAAAAACAAAAAGCTACAAAAATCATAAACATATAAAAATATAAGGTACATAAATAAAACTATCCTTGTATCATAGCCAATGTTAATATAAATGTCCATCATTGATATATACAATCATCAATGTAAAAAAGAAAATACATAACATCCCATAAAAATTAAGTACAAAATCTAAGCATAACATGGCCCATCATCTTAATCTAACACTATCTCTCATCTTTTACTCTTGGCCTCCCGTGCCTAAACCATCAAAGGAAAAAATAATTTCCACCACTTCTACATCATCTTCACCTTTATTCCCACTACTAGAACCTTCTGGAACATTTGTATTTGTAAAAGAAAAAATAAAAATATATAAAAATTAATAAAATACATAAAATATAGAAATAAACAAAACTATAAATATACATAGACTAAAAAGCTAACATAAAGATAAAATAAACATTAAAACCAAACTAACCCAAGTTATCATTTCTTGAAATAAACATTAAAAAAACCTGACCTAAATTGCCATTTCTTACCCGTAGGGACATCACTAGTGCCTTTTTCTCCTATTGCTATTGCCTTCCTAGTTGCTTCTTGCTCATACTCATATATCAACTTTTGATATCTCCTTTGGGGTAAGAAATGTAGAGCCCAAGTCCTCCAGGGGTACATTCGGTATCTTTGACAAAACAAGATTATCCACACTAACTTCTCTCTTAGCCTTGCTATTATCCTCCTGTATTGTAGAACCTAGCACTCATTTTTGTTTCTCCTTGTGCTATACTATGACACACTTCTCAAAAATATTTAGCACATCACTATTCCCCATCTTCTTTATTAGCATATCTCTTATCCTTTTGGAATTCCTCTTCTTCTTAAGTTATTTTGTGAGAAACACATTTTATTTCTAATTAAAAAACTTGCACCTCTTCTGCTAATGTTTCCAATACTCCCATGTCATGCAATTATCCTTTAGTTTAGTATTCAATCTCTCCATAGTTAATAACTTACGTCGCTAAATAGTATGGTTAGCTACTAAAGCATCATGAAAATTATGTAGTTATGGTATACTACTTTGCTTCCATGTAGATCCACCTTTAGATTCTTCACCTCTTTTTGTAGTCATGCCATATGTAAGAACATCATCTTATGATTGTTCTTGGTAGTTACTAGCTATGTTATTAGGTCCACATTAGCATCAACATGCTTTACTATGAGAAAGGCCATCTTCATCTCATATCTAGTTGAGGCATTCATCCATTTCTAAACCTTTGGATCTTCAAATTCAAGAACTTGGAAATTGAGATCTATAACTGACACTTTTCCAAGATTAATTGAAATCTAGACATCTATGAAAGTAATTCATCTATCATCTTATTAACATACTGACCAAACATAACCATCATAGTAATCCATAAAAATTACCAAAACTCACTAACATTAGTTAGACTCCTTAGCTTCTCCATGAAGTTGTCCATCATCACCTATATTTACTCTTCATTATGAATTCTCTCCCAAAACATTTTTCTTAACTCTGTACATATGCATCCAAGCATAGAGAAGTCATAATAAGTCTAATAATTAAAATTTGAAAAAAATATAAAGACTAATAATAAAAAAATAAAATAAATACACACATAAAATTGAAAACTAAAGATAAAAATCATTAACTCACAAAAAGACATCCAATCTATTTCTACTAACTTGCTTGCAAGCCACTTCTAGTCTCATCAAAAATGGGCTCTTCCCTAGGAGGCAAGAAGATAAAAACTCTAGTAGGATACAATACTATGTCATCATCTATATCATCCAAGTCATCATCTAAATGATCACCTAAATAGTTAAATAAGTCATCACTAAAACTTCTTTTGGGTACTCTCAATGTTAATCTTACCTGTATCATATCCTAGATCCAAGTTAACCTGCTACTTTAATAATCTCTCCATCATCTCCTCCTCATCTGTTCTTATGATGGCTTGAGATATAGCTTCTCTTTCTCTAGCATCTAATTATTCCTTTGCCTTCCTCTTGACCTCTTATCTTATGCTTCTTTCTACTTTTTCTTTCACCTTTCTTTCAACTTCTATTTTGGCTAAAGCCTCTTGCTCCACTTTTCTTCATGCATTTAAGATAGTTATTAACAATATACACAAGCATCAAAACATGTAAATAATTAATTAAAACTAAAACATTGTGATAAACTAAATAAATAAAATAAAATATATTAAAAACATAAAATTATAGAGTAATGACTTAGGCTTACCCAACCTCATCTCTGCCCTAGCAACTTCTACATTTATTCTATCCTCCTCTAAATCATAGGCACTCACACCCTGAACATCATATTTCCTCACCTTCTTAGAGGCTTTTCCACCATCTTGCATGCCTATAAGATATTCTCTAATGTCCTCCATACCTTGCATTGGGTTACCAAGACAAGAGCATTTTGTGAGCAATGCCACGCTATCTATCATGGAAGCCTTGGCTAGATCCTCTAGTAGTGAGAATGCAATATATAATGATCCTTTCATAGTATATGAAAGGATAATTATGATGATGATAATTTGCTAGTACAAGGGCAATGGAAACTTATCTATGCTAAGAACTTTTCCCTCCTAGTAATCATTGCAATCAAGTAACTTTGTAAAGTACCATAGCATGTCATAATGGAGGTTGAAATTCATAGAGTTATTACCACCCTTGTCATTCACAAACATAATGTTATCTAGGTTGTTAGGAACATTCTAATCTATGTGGCTTGCCCAATCATAAGCATCATCCTTTGTCATTTTTTTAAAATGATTATTAGTTAATGGAAATATCTGATCCTCCTCCACCTAATCAAATGAGAAAACACCCTATCAATGAAGAGATGATATGCCTTAATCAAGTCCTAGTTCTTATAACAAAGAATGCTCAAATTCTTATTTGCATACTACATCTAGTCCTTGATCTATTGAATTTTTGTTTTGGATAAGCTACTATTTTTCTCAATGGAATTTCCACTGGAAAATCCGAACCAGTACTACAACAAATCCTAGTTCTAATGTAATATCCCCTCTTTGTCATAAATCCAAAACATGAATAATTGATACTAATTAGAATTACATTTCAACATGGAAATGACATATACTAGAGAAATGTTAGATGATCTCAATGTAAAGAGAGGTACCAACCTTGCTTGCTTAAAAATATGAAGGTATTTCCTTCCCTACTTGCTCATCAACCACTTATGGCTAGACAAGATTTTGTAGATTACATTAGAGATCCTAATTTTATCTATAAAGATAAACATAAACTTAATTATTAGCACAAAGATATCATTTAGACATAAAACCATAATATCATAAAAGGTAAGTACCTATTTTTTGAGATACTTTTCATACTTAGATAGATCTTAGACCCCTTAAGCCATTCCTCCTCTAGGTCTAGATCATCCTTCTCATGTAGCACATGGACCAAACTAGCCTTTTGAAGAGTGATATAGCACAAATGACCCCTAGCCTATTCTATCTTACTAGGAAACTACTTGAATGTGGGAAAGAACCAATTATCTATAGGGGCTATCTCATGAAGCATCCTCTCCAACTTCTTTGGATAAAAGTCTTCCATATTAGGATTCTCAAAGTTGTAGACACATGTTCAATATACAACATCAATAATTAAATCAATTTATATTTAATAAATAGAGCTGAGTGGTGAGTATTCCTTCCTATCACACAGGTGACCTAGGTTTGATCCTTGGTCACAACACCAATGATGAGTGGCAAGTTTACCTGACACCCAACGATACAAATCATAAGTATGTACTAGTGATCTAGTTGATTTTTGCAAATGTAGTTTCTAAGTTTACCATAGTCATAAACTGTGAATCAAGTGGTTATGTAATTGTTATCTTCCTAACTCACACTTGTGCTCTCTATGCGTATGGTTAAATGTGAGCCAAGGCTTATGATATCTTTTTTTGTTGGTATTTTTATGTATGTTTATCCTAAGTGTATGGTGAAATAAATGAAGGTTTAATGATTGACTAATTAACTACTCATCTATTCTAGTGACTAATTATTCAAACATAAGTTGCCATTCCCATTTACCATAAACATCATGAACTAGTATTAATGCTACTAGGCTACCAAGTGATGATGACTAGGCATACCAAATGGCCACTACTAGGATTACTAAGCATTATACATTATGCTCAAAGTGGTTGTATTCATGTGGTCATGGTTAAATGGATTAATTACTTACGATTAGAGATGTAAAGTGCATTAAAAATAAAGTGCAAATAATAAAGATTAAACTATCCAAAGTGTTACAATGAATGTTATAAATCTCATATTTATTACTATTCATGCCAAAGTGTTCAGGTACATGATGCTCAAATAAAGAGTCATATAATCTCTTTGATTCACACTGCAAGTACTTAGAGAAAAATATTCTAACTCTAGGAAAAGTAAACTGTAAGAGCTCCATGACACTATAGAATTAATGTATCATAAATGCAATTGGTTTGTGCATTTATATAGGCTTTGCCTACATTAGCATCAATACATCTACATCGACACACATATGTGTCGATGTAGATGTATTTATGCTTGTCGCTAAGCATTAACGGGGATGCATTAATGCATACTTGTCAATGCAGACTATCTAATGATGCTTCATCATAGTGTAACATAAGAATACATATCAACTTACCTAGTGATGAGTTTCATTTCTTGGCTGCATTGATGAGGCCTCGTCAACTAGGCCTCATCGACGTAGTGTCTACTTTTTGCCTATAAATACACACCTACCAATTGTATTTATGGCAATGAGATTTTAGTAGTAGTGAAGCTTTTGCAATTTTTTCATTTGAGAGTTAGAATATTTCTCTCGAGTGCCGATAGTAGGAGTCATTGAGTGTACGGATCTTTATTCAAGCATTGTTGTAACTGAGCACGACAGTGTGGGTAGCAATAAAGATGAGCTTTCTGATAAACCTTGCAGCAATATGGATAGATTAAATATTTCATTTATGCATTCAATGTTTTTAATTAATTCATTCATTAAATTTTTCTACTAATTAAGCTAATGAAGTAATTAAGACAGATAAGCTAGATAGGTTAAACACATAAGTACGACCACTTCAAGTGTAACACATATTCACTTGGTAATCTCAGTAGTGTTATTGCTTGGTGTGCCTTGTAGTGTAGCACTTGGCAACCTCGTAGTGGATACGTGGGTTCAGGATGTGTATAGAAAGTGGGATCATTTACTTATGTAAGGACTAGCTAGAGATCAGTAGGTTAGTTACATTGAATTAGCTATTAAATTACCTTATCTTTCTCTCTATTTAGGCACCAAAACTATAAAACATAAAACTATAAAAATCATTTGCCTCAATTACACTTAACCATACCATGTGCATCACAAGTGTAATTGGGAAAATAATGAATGATCTTAGGGCAAGGTTCACTTCCTAGGAGACTAGTGCACCAAAAACTATAAAGTCCTTGGAATTCAATCAGATCACGTGTGAACACTTGTGATTTGTATGGTTGGATGTAGGGGTACCTCGCCACTCATCATTGGCACCATTGCTAGGGAATTTGTTTGTTGAAACATGTGCTATCTAGGATTATTGAATATTATTTATATCATTGGACAAACTCAAGGTTAACATCACTCTTAACAGCATATAAACTACTAAGCACAATGATAATTTTATTCATTTTTCTAAATGTCTTCTTCATTTCATAGACATGAAGATGTTAAACCGTCGATTCCACAAGAGTGTAAGGTGTTATATACTCATCCAAATGAGTATGTATTGGACTTCACCTTCATCCTACATCAGGATGAATAGCTACAATGGCATGATATGGAGGGCAACATCATCTTTTCCCCTAATCGATCT